>SJOL01008063.1:223296-236497 GCA_004794785.1 Opisthorchis felineus | reverse complement strand
TTTTAGTCGCAGGATACGATTGGAAAGAACAATATCATAAACAGTGTTCAGTTGAGTCTCACGTAAAAACTAAATTGGTGTGCACGTGAGCGCATTTCGTAAACTTCATAAGGTTTGAATTCAAGGAGAACATGAGGTTGACGAAAACTCGGGGACTGCACCTACCTGATGAACCCCGAGAAAGGTGAAACTGGTCGTTCACTGTCCAAGGCTTTCCAAAGAACTTATGAGTAGTTTTCTGCAAAAGCTTAGATTGTGTTTAACAACAGTAAGTCAGTAGGTATCAAAGCTATGCTGAGATCACCGAATTCCCGCAGGTTAGGTAGGCCACAATCACTACACTTTTCAGCGGACGCCGCTGTAACTAAGGCTGTATACTAAGACTCGAACTGAGCCAGTTTACTATTAGTTCCAATGTTGCCGTTTTGCCTTTGAAGATGTCTTTCGGAAACTCCTGCTAACTTAACACGTCAGTAGGTGGTAAAACTGTCAAGAGCAGGAATGTTTTACTGATTTCACAGGGTTTTGCAAGATAACATTAACAAGGATCACGAATTTCGCTCTTCTCACGCTGACAAGTGGTCGTAAAAGACGTTTAGTTAAGTGTGACTGTACGTGATCCAACTCGATTCCGACGAAAAGGTCGCCTGGTTAGCGCCCATCCTTTCTTCGCAGCTAGCCTCTGTCAAGCGATGATTAATTATTGACTGGGAGAGGAACGGACCACCGTGAGGATAAACATTCCGTTCATTTGACGCCACTCTACATCCACCACCACCAACACCTCCCCTGACGGTCAGCTGTATCCCACGCGATCGCATCTTGTGAGGTAGCCTGACATGTGAAACAGAGATATTTGTGCAGACTGGGACAGACCACAACACCACTTCGACTTTTACCTTTTCTGTCCTAACCGGCCTTGTTTTCCCCTCCGTTCCCGCTTGACCCCCTCCTAGTCAATGGATGGTTTCATCTTCATCGTCTCACCTGAAGGGAAAATCCTATACATTTCCGAAACCGCATCGGTCCTTCTTGGTCTTTCACAGGTGAGCAGTTATCATTATTATCCGCTACATTACATCTGTGACGACTAAAATTAAAACGTTTTCGTTGTTTATCGTGCAGATATAAGAATATCGAAGTCTGGAAAACAGAAGAAAGGAAAGGGCATTTGGCTCCAGCCCCCGATATTTTCTGACACGTATTTTTTCACACTAATCTTGATAGCATGAAACCCATTGGCAAGCATAACCGCGGGTTTCCCTGTAAAGTCTGTAGGACATAGGTGGATAATTTCAAACAGCCCCCCCTCAGAATGACTATTTTGATGCTTGTAGTCTGACGTAGGAGGCAGTTTTATCCGCTCCGCTCACTTCGGAAAGTTTTGCAGTAGCTGTTTGGGTCCCGGGTGAGTCCTCCCCCAGGACAGCCTTAAAAAGTCATCTTTAACCTCCTTTAGGAAGTTTTCCATGAAAACCTCATCCCTACTATTCACAGTCGTTGTTATTTACTCTAGTGCAGATATGGGTATTTGAAATATGGAGGTTTGTTACTCAATGGCCCAGATCAATTAATGGTTGGTGTTTCCTCAGACTTTGACTGAGAACGTAGGTTATTCGGAACAAAACATTTGTATACCAACTAGCCTTACTAACTGTCCGCCGTCTCTAAAGGGTAGTTATCGCAAGCAATAGACAAAGGCAGGAGGGGGTTCATTACAAACTCGAAAGATAAGTCGCCAGTTCAAGATTCCTTTATGTGAGCCTATTCTTTTTTGCAACTGTTCCGAGTACTCCAGATCTGAGCTCATTCCAGAGAATAGCCAAGCATTTAACATCCTGCAGTAGAATCGGAGGAGCTAAATGTGATCAAACAATCTGAAGGCTGTGAACCACCAAACCAGGCCAACCGAGTCAGTCAATGTAATCTAGTGCTCAAAGTTCATACGCGAAAACTTATTCAGAACAGAAAGCTTCAACCGTGTTACATCAACTACGCCGTTCCTAAAGACCTCGAGTTACTCTCCGACTACCTTGATTTTATTGAACGGTCGCGTAGCAGTTTGGTTCCAAATAAACCATGCAACTAGCCCTTATTTTGTTTCATCTTATGCCGTTTTACACGTATTGCGGCAGGTGAGATTAAATTCGTGCCACAACACTGTTGTTCACACTACCTTGTTCAAGCTCACCCAGGGGTCACAGCGTTCTAAACACTCCATAATGACCAGAAAAGACAGTCAAAAACGTTGCCTGTACAAGAGGAGTCTAATAACTCTGATAGAGAGAGAGAGAGAGTCAAAGACTTGTCTGAGTGACTGTTGTGGGTCTCACCAAAGAACTCACTATTTCCTCGACCCCGTAAGCTACCTACAAATGCACTTGCCTGACGAGACGCTGGAAAAAATACTGTTTTCAGCCATGGTTTTCGGAAGGTACAAAGCACATAGATTCTTCAAAGATATGAAGTGGCTCAAATGTTTCGAAAAACGAGCATAGTGCTTGATACGACTTTAAATGTTAGCCTGAAGTGTGAAGGGAATGAGGCATATAGGAGAGTTCCACCTGACGTGATACTTTTTTAACCATCGAAATTCTCATTTGTTCCGGGTAGGTTGAAATGACGGGTAATGAAATGATTGAGTACCTGCATCCTCTGGATCACGAAGAACTGAAGCAACTTTTGACCATCCATCCTTCGGAGCTGGCGACCAACGCAGGTGCGCAAGGTAAGAATCTCACGAAAATCTTCTGCATAGCCCTCGGTTGGGACAATATTAAACTCAGTCGCATTACGACTAGCTTATCACAGACTCATTTACACCAGCAGTGTTATAAACTGGGTCACACAAAGCAGCTTAGTAAAATGATGTCATATGGGATTATGCTCCTGCATACTGAAAGATCTGGAAGTTTGAGTAGATACCAATTGTCTGCAAACATGTGCCAAGCATTCACGAAAACAAGAGAACGAAAGCAACCGAACAAGCATGCTGAATTGATGAAGAATGCCCACTTCTTACACAACCGAATACATTAAGCGTAATTTCAAATCTAAACAAACAATATGAGTTTAGATTTTCTACATGATAACTCCCAGAAGACTTACAGGACAAACTATTTGTAAGGCCCTCCATCATGATGTAATCATGTGTATAAATATCGCAGTCAGAACATGTGAAACTCAGCTCTTACTAGAGAGGTTGCGGAATATAGGTGGCTTGGGTGTCCTGCTTGGTTGTTAGTCCGTTCGCCTGGCTTGGCAAGCTGCCAAGCTTGGCGAACAGACTAACAACCAATCAGCTCTTACTTGACAGCTTCAAGTTCGAATATCTTCTCATTCATTCATTCCAAAAACAAGAGGGATTTTTACTGCATTTTATTGTGAGCTGTAGAAGTTTCACTCTAAATGAAAGCACACAGACTCATTAGAGATACAACGAGATCGCTTATCAGGAATCCTCTAATTGGTTTGTAATGCCACTGTTTTGCCACTCCACCGATCGCGTCAAACGACAGACATCTCTTGTTGACATTGTTTAGTGGTCTTAGCAGCCGTATTGCTAATTGCGTGCTGATACGTTTTGCTAAGTCTGTAATTCATACGCATGCGACCGGCATTCAAAAGTAAACCTATCAAATACACTCATTTGCAAATCAATTTGGTTTTCACGGGAGACTCAAGTGAGTCTCTCGTTTATGATGTTCTTCAACTGAATGTGCTGCACACAGGCCGCCTCATGTTTCAGTTGGTACGATATTCGAGATATCGCAGTATATTTTCATGAAGGAAACTACTCACAAGGTTGCTGAAAACTCTTCGACAGCCCACGACCGGTTTCGCCCTTCTTGGGGCTCATCAGGTAGGCGCAGTCCCCGAGTTTCCGTCAACCTTATGTTCTACTTGAACCCAAATTGGACTGATTTCGACAAATACACTCATTTGCAAATCAATTTGGTTTTCACGGGAGACTCAAGTGAGTCTCTCGTTTATGATGTTCTTCAACTGAATGTGCTGCACACAGGCCGCCTCATGTTTCAGTTGGTACGATATTCGAGATATCGGGAATGAGGAAGAATATGACGCATATAAAGTAAATGAAATTATGACAAATACACTCATTTGCAAATCCATTTGGTTCTCACGGGAGACTCAACTGAATCTCTCGTTTATGATGTTCTTCAATTGAATGTCCTGCACAAAGAGAATCAGTTGAGTTCTCCCGTGAGAGCCAAACTGATTTGCAAATAACTGTATTTGTCGAAATCAGTCCAATTTGGGTTCAAGTAGAACATAATGTTGACGGAAGCTCGGGGACTGCGCCTACCTGATGAGCCCGAAGAAGGGTGAAACCGGTCGTGGGCTGTCGAAGAGTTTTCAGCAACCTTGTGAGTAGTTTCCTTCATAAACCTATCAAAGTTATGCGTCTTCCTTCAACACGGACCTCATTCTGCGTGCTCCTCCTCATGTACTATCATAGGCGAACCTTATTTAGTCAACCGACCCTTATCGAACGCTTCTAGACAATCGTTTCAATGTTCTCCTGCAACTTTTGCAGGGGTTGGTGTCTCGTTAACGATGTAGTTTACTGTCCACAGCATGATATTTTATCAAATGAAAATGTTTAGTAAACAAAACGGATGCCGTATCCAACCTGCAGCTAATACAAGATTACTGACCTTCAAATTATTTCGCATACTTTTGTAAGAATCTTCTAACTGTAGTGAGATGTACTCACAGACCTAAAGCCAAGGATAGGTAGAAGCGCTCGGTACTTTCTGACTAATTTGATCTGTCTTTAAAAACACTGGTTATTTGCCTATAGACTTCCGGGTTTACAGTGTACAGATCTTAAACACAGGCAAACACTTCAAGTTCGTTAAATGCGGAATTTCCTTGGAATAGAATCTCGATCGACATCAACTAATTTTGGACAGTAGTCCGAAAAGATTTGTGGGATGACAAGCGTACTCGACTGGAAACGTCAATTAAACCCAACAGAATGGAGTCGGGAGTCACGTATACATTCTCCGGCTTCTGGGAACAAACACAAAAATGTTGAAATCTCCCTATTCGTTTTCACGTTGTTTCAATATTTTAACAGCTGCATGAGAGTTGTGATTCCCGCTCGATCCGTGGGAGGGGATAGGCAGCAAACCAGCTAGACAGACGCACATATTGCAAGATAACCCACAATGTTTTCATTGCTCTCCTCATCTTCCCCTAAGACGAAAGGAGGCAGGACTGTGTGCGATGGCACAACGTTATCTGCAATGTTGTTTTAATCAGCAGCAAAGGAATGCAGTTTTCTCTTCCCCCCTCTCCATTGCCTTTGTGGTAAGTGATCGGAAGGGGTGTGGCACATGAGTTTATTCTACTTGTGAAAAAAGCCCATTTATCTTGTGCAACATGACTTGAAACTTAGTTCATCTCAGATTCAAATACCCGTTGATACTTTACCACTATTGTTTTTGCCACATTCAGAATTCCTTTTGGAGCGTAGTTTTGTTCTACGCATCAAGTGTGTGCTGGCCAAGCGAAATGCCGGCCTGACAACGGCCGGTTTCAAGGTAAGTCATCTACTCGATGGGCAACCCTTGAATACACAGGAGCAAGGGTGTACTTTTCTTTAACCCAACCCGATGGTTCATAGTTTTATTGGGTAGTTTGTCTTGCGCGAATGCAGACACATTTCGAGGTTCGGAAATATTGCATAAACAGTCACTTGCGTTATTTTAGGCATAAAAATGGGTGGATTGGCTGCGGTAAGTATCCAATCTCATTTGAGATATCTCCAGGTGAAGTCGTATTCTCTTTGAAGTCGGAAATTTGAAACGGCTCGGTGACGACTGCGACGTTTAAGTCTACAGACGTCCCAAATGTTGATGATTAAGTTCGACACATTACCAACGTCCCAAATGTGTGACCTGTGCAAACCGGTCAGGATAAAACCTGTTGAATCAGCTCATACGGACTTGATTTTCATCAAAATTTGTTGGTACAAACCATCGTGTTATTTGTAATGGCCGGTTCTCAAATCATGCAGCTGGCGTCGATCACGTTACACCTTGGTGAGAAGAACCTATTTCCATAAGTCGCCTACAGATCAGCTGTTATATATGCATCGACTTAACTCTATTTCTTACCACCTGACCCGCTCATTTTTCTCATGTTTCTCTTTTACAGGTGATCCATTGTAGCGGTCATCTGAAAGTCCGCTCAGTGACAGTGGATGGTTTCCCTTACTATCAAAATCTAGGTCTGATTGCTTTTGCCTACGCGATCCCTTCACCGAATGCGAACAACACGGAAATACGTTTGACTTCTGGCATGTTTATGTTTCGTGCAAGCTTGGATCTGAAACTGATATTCCTTGAGGGAAGGTGAGTCAAGATAAGATCAAACTGGATCACCGGTGCCCCAGTGGGATGTCCTTTCTAGTAGTTGTCCCAGTTGGCGAGAGTTGGCTTTGAGCGCTTTTTCTTCCGCTGTCTAGGATATGTTTCACCGCTTCTTGTTAGTAGTGTATGGTGTCAAACTTCATTATTGGCCCCCAGTGGACGGTGTATTAGCTCCGAGATAAAGCGGAGAACCATGCTAAGTCCTTCGTTCAAAAGAGGTGGTCGATAGTTGTGCGACCAGTTTTTTTCGGAATAACACTGAAAAGAGACAGCCTGCTTGAAGACTGTTCAAGGGACTAGCGTCCAGGTGAGTAATTAAGCTGATCTTCACAACTAGCGATAACGTCAACTCAGGTTCGCTCAAATCTACTCCCAATAATTGGACAGCTCTGAGATGTAGAGTTTAAACTCGATGGAGTAGAATTGTTTCATTTAGACACAAGCCGTAAGACTGGTAGAGAAAACCTTTTCATATGTCAAGTCTTTCAACCGGTAGAACACTCGCATCACAATTACTTATGTAGTCTATATTCACACCGTATTTTTCTTACAGAATTGCATCTATCACAGGATTCCAGCCCCAAGAACTCATAGACAAGACGTTGTATCAGTTGGTTCATGTGGTAGATTCAGTCGCGCTCCGCCGTGCACATGAAACACGTAAGTATATTTCGCTGTCAATTGTGGATGTTTTTGAAGGGAATACCATTTGCTACGCACATTACTATAACTGCATCTCATAGATTCCGCAATTTACCGGTGACCTGATGTCCATCTGACACTCCGTATTTATTTGTATTTCCCAATCAGTCCTGATCAAAGGTCAAGTCACAACCCCCTACTACCGATTGATGACAAAAACTGGTGGTTGGGTGTGGATGCAATCCTACGCCACAATTGTCCACAATAGCCGCTCATCCCGTCCAAACTGCATTGTCAGTGTAAATTACCTACTATCGTAAGTTTCAGCTGCTGATTTACTTGAAAAGTGAATTGTGTTGGTGTTGACCAACAATTTCTAACAAATCCTACCCGTTCTTTCCGAATGAGTTTATTACGTTTTTGAACCGCTTTCATATATTGGCAGTGAACGGTCCAGTGGCTTATGACCTGATCCCCGAGCTTGGAACTTTGCGAGTTACGTGCAGTGTTTTTTGTGGATAGGTGACTTAAGACAAACCACTTGCTTGAACCTATCAACCACGTAGTGGGTCACACCGTTTTCCTGTCGATTAAACTCCTCATCTGCTTGGAAAGTTTTAGACAAAAATTTCTCACGTTACCCAGAAAAATTCAAGAAACCCATATTATATACCTACTGGCACTTAGCATCTATCTGAATTCAAAAGAACGCTTCAGCTGAGGGTCAGAACTGGACGAATATACAGAATGTTTTAGCTGAAAACTGTTGGAGAAGGGTAGGGGGATATCAGAAAGAGTTTGGAGGAGAGAATGATGGGGGGAAGGTAGGGCAGCATGAAGAAAGTTATGCTTACGCCAGTGTTTGTGCGAGACACGAACTTAGGTTCCCCGTGTGCCGTCCAGATAGCCGAAGCGCAAGAATTCATGAGAATTACTGTGGTACACCCAAGCACAATACTATGGGTGAGTGCCTACTACCAATCAGTCAATCTTAATGCTTGTGACAAAGAACCCAATCAGGACTGACACATTAGCACAAAACTTCAGAATAGTTTCACGGAGTGAAAGTATTTCAGAAAAAAAAAAAATAAAATAAAAAACAAAAAAAATTTAAAAGGAAAAACAAAAAAAAACAAAAAAAAAAAAAAAATTATGGTATTCTTCAACTGAATGTGCTGCACGAAAGCCGCCTCGTGTTTCATTTGGTACGATATTTGAGATAGCACAGTATATTTTCTTGAAGGGAACCACCCATAAAGTTTTTTCATAAAGGACACTACTCACAAGCCTGCTGCAAACTCATCAACAACCCGCGACCGCTTTCGCCCTTCTTGGGGATCATCAGGTAGGCGCAGTCCCCGAGTTTCTGTCAAACTTATGTCCTACTTGAACCCAGATCGTACGAAATTCGCGTAATACTCTCATATGCCCATCACTTTTGTTTGAACGGGAGATTCAACTGAAGAAAATCCTACGAGGGATTCAGCTAGGTCCCATGTTAAAACCAAATTGGTGTGTAAAGGAGTGCATTTCACGTGCTTCAGAAAGAGTTTAGTGCTGTAAGCGAATCCGGCTGTTTGTCAGATTGGAACAATACTTCACACCGGTTTGTGTCGAACGTCATTGTCGTGATCAGACGCATTCTAATGGAAGAACTACCTAGATGGGGTAATTGTGCTCGTTGGGGATAAATATAATCGATTATTTGAGGGCAAGATGATGTGGAAAGAATATATGACTCAAAAACTGGGAATAACTGGTGTACAAACGCCAGACTCATTAAGGCACAGACAGGTTAAATAAATCGAAATATCCATTTTATTAAAAACTACAAAGCGTGCTCAAAGACAGTTGGAGATAGTTCAAAAACTACTTACAAGCTCTACGAAATTATTTGTTTATGACGTTTGGGTAGCAAAACACTACTTGGAGGCCTTGGAGGGTGCTGTATCATAAATGTTCCTCTTCATGTAACTCTCATGGTGTATACACATCCTGTGGTTGTGGAGGATCAGTACAGTCTGTCGATTTGAAGGGCAAGCTCTCGTCTCAACTTGATCCTCGCCGCGGAACGTGCCGTTCACCGTCTTGCTGGAAATATATACTGCCTAAGCTTTCATACAGTAAGTAATCAGAACGAAAAGTTCAATCGTATAGAGACCTCAGCTTCCATGATCAACTATTTGGCGAATCCAAGTAGAGTCTACAGCCCGTTCTGTAAAAGCAAACCTATCCATTCCATAACCAGAGCCTATGGTGATTGGACGGCGAAATGGCACCCAAGTCAATAACTGGTACTGTTTTTGAACCTGTTCTCTACCATGCTGACTTCTAGAAGAGAGCACCTTCGAAGATCAAATGTAGATCAATATACAGTTGCAGTCAAAGAACATGAAAAATAGCCGCACGAATCATAAATTAGATAGAATGGGACAAAGTTGCAGCGTCTCTGCAAACGGTCCTGTTGATGAGCAGCTGAGCTCGCTTCAGACAGGTGGCAGAGCGGACCACAATGAAGTTCACATTACCCAGTGCTGCCAGTAACTGGGCGGGACAACCAAGAATTTCCGGTTTCATTCAACCATTGCGGTTGAACAAATGGTCTGAACTATATTACCTATGTATCCATGTGCTGACAGCTATTACGACATTTGCAGCAAAGGTACACGAATCTGAAAACATACAAAAACGTCACGCCACATAACTGGTGATGGGAATCCCACATTCCAAATGTAGTCAAGCTGCATATGTGCAAAAATGAAACTGAGCGCGGTTGAATTCTCCGTGTTTTTCCACAAGGACAACAACAACAAAACGATTAGCTGAAATTTGCCTTCCGAGACAGGCAGTTGTGAACCAAGTTTTGTATGGCTTCTAAGCACGCACGTTTCTTTAATAAACTACTTCTCCACTGCAGGTTACTTCCAAGTAAGATGGAAACACTGTTGAGCCTTTAAAATTTCGTAAACGAGGAGCGGCTTCATTGGTTCAACTTTGCCAGCTCAGTTTTCTTATTCCTCCGCACATGAGTTGGCCACGTACATTCGCACTTGTTTTCGGAAAAGTTCAGGATTTGATCCTGGAGATTGAGGTCAACCATGCATCACGCTTTGCATTAATTCCAGTGCCAGAACAATGGCCAAATTGACCTCAATCGAACGATGTGTGAACCTGACAAGTCTCACCTGACACTTCCCACATGTTACTTTCGACTCACTGTTAAAAGGATCTTGTTGACAGAATCGACTGCGTTCATTTCGAAGGACTGCTACTATCTCGGTGCGCTTTCTCCACTCGGGACCGCAACGAATAACGATGGAGTTTTGTTCAAATGTTGTGAACCTTCGTCTTGATGTTAACCGTTACAGTGTTTGTCAAGAAACACTGGGTCAAGTCTGAGCCCACGATTTGGTAATTATCGCGTTCTACATAAGATGAATTTTCGATTTAGTCAGTAGTTGGTTCGTACCGAGATTTACAAGTCATTGTGGCTAGGCGGCTGACGCTCGCACAAACCTCAGGTTTTACTCGAGCAGCACTGGACACTAACTTAAACAGACAGATAATGGACCACTGTCCTTGTCATTTCGTGGTGAAATTGACACTTTGATACAGAGAAAATAGTGCGCACAATTCACTACACTTTTTCAAATTCAAGAAGAGGCAAGACGTGAGTTTTATGGGACCGAAACTTAAGTGAACAGAATATCACAAGAAGCTGCTGATGACTGATCGAACCTTGTTGGAAATTTGTGTTTGGGCTATCACATAATAAAATGGTATGAAGCTAGATCAAACGGGTCTTGTGAATTTTTCCGCTGGAGCAAAAGTTTTCTCTTTCATTGGCAAAGAAGAAAGATCCAAACGGCATCTGCTGCTATGTGATATTGCGACAGATTTTGGGAGAATCTGCTGGCAGAATTTGTGCTATTTCAAAGACAAAGCACTTGGTTGAAGCAAAACATAAGGGGTGGATAGAAAACCATTTCTTCCGTGACGGCTGAGACGATGGGACAAGAAACTTGCCGCCAACTACCAAAACTTCCTTTTCTGCCGAATACTGCGGTCAACAACCTGTTCTATTGTTGGTTTCCCAAACCGTTTTCTCTAAACTGTACCCACTCGACTTCGACAGCATCCAAATAATAAAACTGCAGCACAGAAAAACCATTCTCAGATGTCTTGTGGATGATTGTGACGACGCATATGAAGAAAGAAGGGAATAAGTTTTACGAAATGATTTTCTGCATAACGGTATTTAATTTTTTGGTTGAACAAATCAGTAAGATTCATGAAAACCAGACTTGCTCCCTGGTGTTTTTGAAACATTACCTCAGTTTGCAAATGGGTGTTGAACTGCACTTTTCTCCAGCTTGTTTTGGCCAACAAATACGCGGCACTTCTTGAATAGAACCATTTCCGGTGGTTCTGAAGGACGTTTTTTTTTTACACGACAGAGGTACTGTGTAGCTTAGCCACATGGGCCGAAAGGTTTCAGTCGATTTCCATCAGGGATTACTTGCCATAATCACTGGTACTTTTCTTTCCATCAGCTTGGTGTAGTTAACCTCTAATGCGCACTTCATCCAACACCATAACAATTTCGTTTATTTTTGATCATTCTGAATGTATATTTACATCTCTTCCAGGCGCCCAGAAAACTGTGACAGCCTATTGATTCTGGAACAATGCAATACGAATATCAATCCTGCGGCTGCAATGAAGAACAATCAGATGCTGACTAGTGAATCAACGGAAGATCAGCAAGACCACCGTCATCTTTTCCAGCTATACACCAATTTAGAGCACAACGAATATTCTTCACCCCCTCCGGCCAAACGTGAAAGACGTTTTACTTCACGAGCAAAGAGACACGAGTCGAACGCCACAGTGTCCAAATTTACGGCGAATGTAGGGTCCGCAGACGATGTGAAAGGGGTCCCACACAGCTCCTGCCTTTCATGCGACTCACTTGGCTTTCCTGCAGTAGATACCCAGCGATTAACAACAAACTTCCCTCAGTTCTACTGTACGGACCGTGAAATGTATATGCCATACACGAAGTTAAAACTAACCTCAGGATGGATGGAAAGAAAAAGTGTATTTCCCTTTGTTGCACAGGACGAGTCGGTAGATTTTGGCTCATCTACTGATCCATGGTTGACACTTGGGTATGCAGCAAACATGAGCCATAACAATCCTACAAATGGTAATACAACCGATCACTGCTTTCCAATGACTTTGGCCTATATGAGTTCAGATTACGTGAACACATCCCCCAGTCCCTGCGGTGACACTCTTATGTTTGGCCAGAAGCCTCCAGAGCTATCTACTGGAGGTCTCTCCACCAACAGGAACTCAGATAAGGCGCACCCACGAGCCCAGGTGACGACAGGATTACCTCTGCCTTGTCCCGGTTCCATGCTGCTTATGGATAAGAATACACCGAATTCCGGTCACTCGCTAACGCCTACACATTCGCACTTACGTGGTTACGATACTAGATATCCCGAGCAGCCTGTTCACACGACAGACGAATCAATAGAACTGGGATCAGTGGAACACTCCGCATCATCTGATGCCGGTTCTTCCTGTTCTCCTATTCTTTCCTCCCCAGGTAATCAATCTAGAGAATCTCACATTTCTGAGCCATATGGGCCACGCAGAGAAGCAGCGTATGGTAGACAGGTGTTATCACCAAGATATCCGCATCTGTCTACCAATCAACCTCTTTCAGCTATGAAATATGGAAATGGATAATTCGTTGTGCAATGTGGAAAGAAATCTCCATTATCCTTTTTTTGCCCACAGAAGCTTCTCATGTGATAATTCTTCTGTACAAACTGCTAGAATGACCAAAACAGAACAGTTAAGCGCAAAACTATGCACTTTTGGTTTTGATATGTATTCATTTTTCCACATTCATTCAAACCTGGCTGGTGATTTCAAGCTCTGAACATGTTCTCCGCAGTACCGAATGAATAACAGTCAAACCCTCACACTCAGCATAATACAGAATTTCGTTTGTACAATTTTACTGGTCGCAACTTTGGGATTAGGATTGGAAAAACTTCTTCAAATTGTTTCTCTTGATGATACCATCACCACGGCAAATGTTCAGTTGAGTATACTGGCGTTCAGTGATGGTAGGGGTAGGG
>SJOL01008063.1:181385-211311 GCA_004794785.1 Opisthorchis felineus | reverse complement strand
AATGGGACGTAGGGTAGCTTTGTACCTCCATTCACCACGTGTACGTTCATTAGGAGGAACCCCATAAAAGAGTATGCACGGATTAATGTCAGTTGGTCTGTATCGCACTTCAAGCATAATGAACGCTTTTGAGATTAGCCTGTTAGTTTGCAGGATATAATCAGACGTTTAGGTTGTGCTTACAGCCCCTCTCAATAATTTCCTGGTTTACACGCGTCTGATTACGAACGGTTCATTTAGAGGGTTAGGTTAAGCTATGTCCTCACCACTAAGCTTGCCACCAAGACTTACAGTGAAATTTGATGTTTAAAGTATTCTCTGAGGTGAACGAAAAAACATACAGGCAAGCAGCTTGCAGACGGCTCGTCACGCTGCTGGATGGAGCCCGTTATAGGTAAAGTCTGCGCGTATAGTGATTGATGCTGCGAGCGTCAGTTGTACGAAAACCTTTTGCCGAAGGCCATTCCAGCAATTTACATTCTTGAACACCAAAATCTGTCGGTGAGGGGAGTGAAAACACACATAATTGCTAAAGCTTAGCTTTCCCACATTTCCCAAGACCGAAGAAAACATCAACAATGACGGGATCAACACTATATAGTTATTCTTATTTCAGACCTCTAACTGGCTACTGAGTGGCCGAAAACATATACTTTTTTACTCGAAGAACTTGCATGATGACTTGAAAAACGTCTGGAAGCAAAAAAGAGAGACAAGCTTTTTGAAAAGCTCGTCTTTTATCCACTGCCCCATCTATATGCGTCTTCTTGATTAAGAACCTTCCCTCTGAAGGGACTACTTTGTCCTTGTCCCGCAAAATCTACTGTTGCTCTGACGCACAAGGTGCTTATCTCATTGAGGAACCTGAGATCTCTTAGCAATTATGGCATCATCGCTCCTAAGCAGGGATCAGCTATTTCTAGAAATCAATAAATGTGGACAGTGTTTGGTATGACCATCAGTTTTTTCTAGCCTTGATGAGCGACGATGTGAAAACACCATGCCTAGTTCTACTAGTCACCTCCGATACGTAATCTTGGTAGGGCTTAAGGAGCAGGGCAACTGAACTTTCCGTGCGAAGGATTTGTTCTATAGATTGTATGTAATAAAACAAATGATGAAATGGATGTTGGAGTGTGCGCTGAACGATATTTGGTTCGATCTTCTTTCTGATCGACATTAAAGCATGCTGGTTAGCCGAATCACGTGATGTAAGGTCGATTGCGTAACTGGAAATTTAGTCGAGTGATCGAGGTACTTGAGAATTGAGAGGTTCATGTCACAGATAAAATCAAAATAATCCAGTTCACATAAAGAGACGTCACGTAACTGATCAACCTGTGTAAGTCTATTAAATCTCATCTATCAACGGGTTACACAGTCTTTGAGAAATAACAGAACCAAAAGACTTTTCGCTTACTTTTTCTTAAATGTAGATAGATAGATCACGCTCGCAATCCTGAATGGTACACAGCATCGAGCCCCCGTATATCATTCTAAGCTACTCGATACCACGCAAGTTTAATCCGTAGAAGTTTGTCTGGCCTGAAGATAGCACTGTGACCAGGTCGCACACGTGGTCTCTACTAGAGAGAACCGTCGTAATCTTAAAGTGTTTTGACACCTTGGTAAAAGCCCCCATAGATGCGTCGTGCGGGTCACAGAGCAGATTATGATAGCGCTTAGTGAATGAGGTACCACCAGTTATTAACAATCCGAGTGCGATGTAGTTCTTCATCATCTCCTACTTCAATCATGGCTTGCTGTACGCTTCCGTTAGTGAAAAACCCATAAAAAGGGACTACATGAAAGTGCTCATATGACTAATTCCACTGCTGGTTTCGTTGGTGGCAAACGGAATTACGAGAGAGCTTCTTCTATTCCTTTTTACTTCGGAACTTTCATTCACAGCTATATCTTTTCATTTCCTCAGACTCTGGAACCAAGTTCTTCTTCGCCTTCCACATTCGTGTACGATAAGTTATGTGTGAGGCAAGAGTTAGTAACTATTAACTTAATCAGTTTTGGCATAGTAATTCTCAACGAATTACCCGTTGAGTCATTGCAACGGTCATACACTTATCTAGTTTGTTTTTATCAGGACGTTACACGGGTAGGAGCAAACTGTAGGCTGGAACGTTTTAAAAATGCAGGGAACCTAACGGTCATTCTGACCCATACGCAGGTGTTCAGAGTGGACCGTTGATGCAATGCATACTGAGGAGGTCCATTCTCTTATTTATGAAGTTCTTCAACCTAGTGTACTGGGTAAAGATCGCCTCGCATTTGAGCTGGGCTGATATACTTCTTAGATAGGACACCGGTTTCTACCATCCCATCGGTTTCTTCGTTTTGAGCCCATCACATGGGCCTGGTCCTCGGATTTCCGTCAAACTCGTCTGATTGTTTAATTCGCTAATCCAGGCGATCACATGATATCACCGAGGGTGTGTATAGCCGTCAACGGAACGAAGTGATAGTGGAAGACACATGCGGCTGGAGATTTACCTGAGGTAGCAGCCGATTGGTCCGTTAACCTGAAGCGGACATCGGACAGTGGACAAATTTCTCCCTATTGCTGGATGCTTAGCGAGGTGAAATGTGACCAACAAAAGGGATGATAAGAACTCTCACGAAAATCGGAAGGAATCTCTTCTAGTCATGGTAGCTAGAATTTGTAGGAAAATTTGCTTGCTGACTGCCTCCGGAAGCGACCTCACTTCGGGGTGTATTACCTAGGTAGGCAGGGAACTATGTCTAGTTGAACAATCTGGCGAAAACTAGAAAGCCACAGCCCACCGAGACATACACAAAAGATGTATAGAGCGCCACCTTTGGAGGGGGTGCTCGAAATCTGTACCTTACACTCATTAAGGCAGTAACAGTAAGTAACGCTGATACTCCCACAGACTTTAACCGTCCCGATTAGAAGAAGTTTCAGTTTACCTCTAGAGGAATCGCTGTCATTTTTCACTTCTCATTATACTGTACTACCGTACTATATAAGAGAACTTTCACCCCTCTTTCCGACAAACACATTCAATCTGGTTTTCACGAGAGACTCAACTGAATCTCTCTTTTATGATGTTCTGGGCAGTCGAAGAATTTTCAGCAACCTTGCGAGCAGTTTCCTTTATGAAAACTTTCGCCCGTGTTCTAAAAAGCTCCAAAAACAGTAAGTAAGTATTATCCAAAAGTGAATACAAACCATCAGCCGGTTTTTAACCCTCTTCTCTACACACGCATTCTATTAACCTGTTCAACGTCTCCTGTTTTGTTTTGTTTTGTTTTGTTTTGTTTCTTATTCTTATCGGGCACCCGAAATTCTTTAACGCTGTCTTTCATGTGAGTCACATGTTTGTGCTGCGGAAGATATGTATTTCACACTTTCCTGCTCGAATTTCGTAACATTCATTTAACCTAACTTGAATGGTCTACAGCGTGAATTATCGCCAATTGATTCAACTGGCTCCACTTGATGCCTTTCTCTTACTAACAAGCTGCTTTTCCGTATGAGATGACCAACTGAAAATTCACTGTTCTAATATCTTTTTTATACTGCATCGAAGAGGTAACTGCTGAGCTGTGACTGAGTTGTCAAAAAGGCCTTCTAGTAGGGGGGTGGACATTCTTAAATCGAGTACATGCAGTATGCTTTGCCTTAAGCGGCGTTTTGTCTCTCAGAATACTCATCAATGTCACACGTTCTCGACCCAGCTGGGAATATCCAGAATATAATGTGACCTACCAACCACCTTACACCAACCTGCTGAGCCTAAATGAACACATAAGGCATATTCTGGCTGGACTCCATGAAACGAACTAATTAGTCACAAAATGTCTTCATACACGAAATTCACCTTGGATGAAGAATACTCATGGTGATAGACAATCGGTCGTAGTTGAGAGATGATATTTCTGGAGGTAATCCCTAGTACGCCCCATACGAGTAAATGCTACCACATGTTTCAGATTTTACACCATCATAAAATGAGTCATTATAACAGATGGGGCAACTTCGTGGGCGTTCTTTTGAGGTATCCAAAACAGAAACCACCCTATGAAAAAGGTCAACCTTATCATCCGCAATGACCATTGCGGATGGGACTAGCGAAGTCAACAGATCACCTCAAACAGCATCACAAAATTTTGTTTGTGTTCAAACTTGTGCGTCATCTGATTGTGAATGCTTTTTCTTTAAGACCACAACATTATCATGTATGAGTGGCATTTGTTAGGAGTTCTGGGTGGTATTCAAAAGGCAACGATTCCAAGTGGAATCTCACAGGACTGTAGTAAAGCGGTCCTAGTTAAAAGGTGAGTTCTCATGAGGGCTTACTTGGGGGACTCATAGGTTTGCACTGCCTCTTCCTATCCTCATATGGCAAGAATTCAAAGAATACCATTCTATGTTCGAGTTTAATATATAACTCAGTCTGTTTGTCAAAAGGATGACCTATGATGAGGCTTTCCCCCGGAACTCCAGCGCCACCTACATGATGTAGTTTTCATAGCTTTATATGATACATTTTAAGCACATGGGCACATGAATATACCTGCACAACCTAGCTCACGTTCATTCGTATCGAAACAATGGTACGTTACTTCGACCGCCTACGGACAACCTTCGGAGCCGGCGACCGGATACGTTCGACAGCGGATGTGCTGCTGTCTTGTCGTGGACTCTTTTCAGGATAACCACATGTGCAAGTTTGAGCAGCGATGTGGTCAGCGAAAGTCATGTTTTTTACAGTAGTCGCAAACAAGAGAATGTCATGCGTGGTCGTAAGTTGGAAGCCCAACGAAAGCGGAGTCAAGTGGTGTGTGTAATGACTTTGTGGCCTCATGGTCGGCTTGGAGTAGCTATTGTCCAAAGACAAGATGCAGCATCAACATGGACTAAAATAATTTGTGGTATGCAGGCTGAATTAATTCAACTGACAGGTCAGCGTAATAGTCATTGTGTAAAATAATCAAGATATGTAAGAGTAAGTTACTTGTGGTTCGGACTGCCTAACACAGATTATGCCTATCAACGATTCTCAGAAAACGGGAACTAGGTGCACAATACTTCTTGGTTTTTCAGTATTTAGTGGCAAAGGCTATCAGAAAAAGTTGACCTTGAAGGCTGAACAGCATAAACTTACTATACTCCTGGATTATTGTCTATTTTCAAGATTTACTATCACCTGCTCCAGAATCCAATGTGAATCTTCATCAGTCAGTCTAGATTCTGCTTATCATAACAGAAAAATGTGGTTGTTTTTTAAACCTTGCGTTCAAAGTCCCTAACGCTTGGTTCTGAGGTAATTAGACTATTGGTCGTGGTAGCTAAGGATCTCACAGGGAGATGGGAGCTATCTGACTGTACGCAGTTCGTATTCAATGGGTAGTAGGCATAGACGGATGAGGGTACAGATACTGTATTGAGAACTGCTGAGGACTGTTGAGAACTGGTTCAATGAACAAATGGGCCAATAAACATCATGGAATAAGCAGAACATACAATCAATAATAGCGCAATCGGTAGCAGCAGACAGCGGGGCTTTCTGAAAGCAATAGCGATTAAGTTCCAAATTTTATACAAACGTGCGGATACGGGAGTCAGACAGTGTAGGTAGGCCGTATACAGAAATAACGGCGCAGAAAACAGTCAGTGCGTTCAAGAGAGAAGGGAAACTGTCTGGGAAGCTGGTACTAGGTGAATTTGGAACAAATGAAATATACCTTCAGCCTTTAGCTGACGGCGCGACTCAGCAGCTCGTGTCAAGTCAGCATGAGCGCTCAGGCCTGTTTAAAACAAAATCTCAACAAAGACTATGGAGTAGATGCGATATAAAGGTAATACAAAACTAGGACTACCGGAGTAGTCAAGTTGGCGTAGCGGTTAGCGCGCTCGTCCACCGTTCGAGGGGTTCAGAGTCCGACCCCCGGTTGACCCATCTTTCCGTCGGAGCAGGCACTCAAAAAATGGGTCGATATGAAATTGCAAGGGAAAATAGACAGGCAACGAAGTCGTGAGATTAGTTACCAGTGAGTAAGCAGACCTTCAGCTGGAGCAAAAACCCTGGGAACGAGCAGCAAAGAAACAAAACGGCGTTATAATAAACAGGCATAAACCACTCTACTCATGAGTAGTCAGAACAAATAAGGAAATAATCGCTGATGGCCGTTGACTCAGCACGCAATGATTCTTCTACTGTATTCCTATTACGAAGTTGATTCTATCAAACTTCTGAGTCAGTACGCTAGCTGATTGGCGTTACAGCTGTAGAAATGTATCTTTATTAATCCACCCGTTTGCTACCTGTGGATTAAATGCGTTGCACTCCACGTTAATTTGGAGACAGGAGTGCACCCTGCTGATCAGTTCGAGTAAGAAAGAAGAAACTGGCTTTCCAATACATTGCAGCTGAATCCCTCATATTCACAGTATCCTCATTCGTCGCATCAAGTTTTACTTGTTTCTATCTATGTGGATAAGTATTTCACTTTGTAGCCTCATACAGCATTGTCGTGTCACATAATGTTTCCGGAGGTGATGAGAGCATACTATGCATGAGAACAGAATTACACTTCTATGATCTACAAGTGAAATATATACCACTGGAAAGCTACCAGTAGTACATTCGTTTTTGTTGGTCGGAGCAACAAAGCTTCGCAGACTCACAAAAACAAACCAACACAGTAATCACGCCAGTCTATAAGCTTGTTCCACGGAATAAACATTCACCCTCCTTATAAAGTTGCAGTTTCATTCAAAGATCAGGGTGAACGAAACTGACATCCGAGAAAACTCGAGCTACAACCAAGCTCCCCGTTGAATACGCAGACAAGATAACTCTGCACCACCACATTTTTTTTACAGGATACAGGTCATTGTGTCGTTTGATTCTTGTAAAACAAAATAGTCCGCTTTAAACAGTGTGGCGACCAGCAAGAGATTATCATAGCCTCTCCACGACCTTCTTTGGTCTAAGCTTTAAGGAAGAAGTGCGCACCAAGTGACGACAATAATCGATTAACTTGCATTCATTTTGTTGATTACGATGTCGAGTTGAGTCGGATGACTTGTTTACATTACTATGGGGTCATTTAAAAACAGAATTTCCCCTTATTTACTTCCTCGACTTCACTCGTTTCTATTGCATTGTAGGAGCCGTTGTCCAGAGCTACACAATGGACAGTGAGAGATAGACAAGTAAACGATCAACAAAGTAAGGGTTTTGATTGGAGCTTGCTTATCATCACCATAAAGCGTACCGACGTCTGGTCAGTAAGAAACTGAAACCGATTGAGGTGACGGGTAACGGGTCTAAAAAAGACGAGGATATGGCGAATGATTTGAAACAATTCACTATCAGAAGCTTACAGTAGACAAAAAAACTAGGGTAACGCTACACTGTGTAACGGTATAACAGGGAAAATCGTAATGGACTAGTTTAACTGTTCTCTTAGCTAGATCTCTCTGCAGGTTTTCGATTACCTTTTACTCCGATTTAAGGTTCGTTCAGACCAGCTGGTGGGGATGGGAGAGAATACTGCGGGTACTAGTGCAATCACAATGAGACTACAGGAAATAACGGTGGTCTAGACTTTCGCTGAACTTGGAAATTTTGTTTCAAGCTTTTCGTTACCAGTCGAGGTGACATCACCAGTGCGTTGCTGTTAGGCGGAGCGGACGTGTGAGCACAGCCCGACTGCGCTTCACAGCAATGCACTGATGATATCACCTCGATTGGTGATGAAATTTTGTGCAACAAAATTGCCGAACTTAGCGTACAACTCGACGCGTCAATTGAACAACCCCAGCTACCAACGTTCTGTTCTATATCAAACAGGAAATGACTTTGGATGACATCAACACAATCAAGTGACACAGACACAATGAGCCTTATTAAATGAAAACACGGTTGCATGGTCACAATCTGTAAGAAGAGTCTAGGATGGATGTCCCATTGGACTATGCGTGTCATTAATAACAGTTTGCTAATTAGACTGAAAACTATTGCAGCACGCGGCCTGTGACAGCTGACTTCCGGTTATGGGCAAAGTTTTCGTATAGTGTGAGAAAAGATCCAAAAACTATAACTTCAGACGTGGATTTCGAACTTTAAAGAGACAACGTTGTATAGCTTTATAAATTTCAGCGAAAATTGCGTCTTTAGTTTTCTTGGTTAGAAAATTATGCGACTGTGAAGACAACGGGATAAATTGCACTCTTTCTGATCTTGGGAAGAATGCTGTCGAATCTCGGAGAGCTCAGGCATATGGAACCTTTTGCTAACGTCAAACTTTATAATCTAAAAAGGTCAATTCAGGCTCATTCGAGTTTAACCATAGTTGGGCGCATTACTAGGCCTCACCTCGTGTAAAAAAGGTGTTTTTGTCCTCATTTCGAGTGCCCACTATTCACCCCATTTTCCACTGTGAAAACATTTTTCACCTACTAATGTTCGGTCACTTCTTGGAAACTCGGGACTTGTGGACATTTTCTTGGGGGCAGCGCTGCGGCCTGCAGCAGGTCACCCTCTGCAAGAGCCCAACCGTACTTATCAACTGAGAATACTTGACTGGATGGCCCATCTCGTACACGAGGTAAACCAAGGGTATGTGAGGCCTAATTCTGTAACTGAACTTTATCGAACTACTTGCTGCTTCCAAGTAACATAAATTCAGACGTAGGGAGATGAAAAAGGATCTTGTGATGACCAAACTTTCTTCAACGCCAATCAACATTGTTGCTTTTAAAGGACCGACTAGCGTTGATTCAAAATACTGTGGTTACTTATGGGTATGTGGCTTCTTAAAATGAAGCAAATTTGACATTTTCCAGTATCGCTGGTTGGTATGTTTGACTATGCATGTTTCGAGATTGCCGTGTAAAATGTAGACAAAGCATAAACGGATATCAGATCATGAACGATTTTTAGGTACATTTTCCTATGTCATACAAATCTACTTTTGATCATAATAAATTATTGTCAAATCAAGTTGTAATAAGAATCACAGAGGCACTCTGCTGCGTCCTTGGCACATTCATTCATAGACAAATTATGGTTTTATCACTAAAGAATTATGGCTGTTCGTCTGAAACTTTAATTGAGGTTTTAGTTTAGTGATAATATAGAAAATACGGATGCAGCAATGTGCTCAGAGTCTATTTAGGTTTATGGTTCATGTATTCGGTTAAGACATGAGTTTCGACATGCCACCATTACACAGAAGGCCAGAGGATGATAGCCACTCTCGTTCTGCAGTGTGGAGTTTACAGGCAGCGTTTCCGGGAACCGATGAAACGGTAATTAAAGTCTACAGCCCCTATGGGAAACACCAGTCAGTTCCTGTTCCTCTACGTGATTTGCCATTAAGGCCATTGGTCCGACAGTTTTACCTTGGACGGTTTGCACGTACTCTTGCAAGCCTATTCACAGAGAACTTAAGAAAACTTTGAAAAGGTACCCATTAAATATAGCACTTCAGTCGATATAGTTAATTTTCATAATATAGACGGGAAATGTGCAGCTGAAGTCCTTCCAAATCAAGCGCCCTACAATCCTCAGCAGTGAACAAACTCAGCTCTCTTATTCTGACTTGCGTTAGTACTAGTAGGGTTTTCACCTGCCCACTAGGCTTCCGCCGTTGTTCGACGTTTTCTTGGTCAGTTCTACTGCGTTTGCATTCCGATTCCTTCATTGGTTCACTCCCCATGTATATCATGTGTTTAGATCACCACTGGTACCACCAGCATCAGGGCGTCCGGACCTCCTTCCGCAGACTTTCTGAGTGGTAACTCTGTGTGCAAAAAAAAACAAAATAAATCGAAGCAAACTTCAACTGATGAGCACTGTGCGGTTTGAATAAGTTTGGTGAATACACGTCATGGCCCAAGCTTGTCGCGCTTTCTCCAAATATTTCGACGGACTCAGACAAATTACGACCATGTGATGAGCGGCTTCAGGCAGTAATATGTTATAAAAGCAGCACGAATTTGCGATGGTCTTCATTTATCATCTGGTGAAGTGTCGTTTAGGTGAGGTGCTAAAGTCCTTCAGAACACATATCCATCGTTCTGATATGTGATGAGTGTTTCTAACAAAAAAAACCCTTCCCTGATGCTTCGCCATTTCTCCCTGTGTGTATCCTCGGCATGCGCGTATGCATCTCAACTGAGCTAAAAACAGCAGCTAAAAAACTTCGACTTGTTGAAAAGTCTCCGACCCAGTGTTAGGCTATACACTGCTTCCTCATCTATTACTGCTTACCCTGACAGTCATTAGCAGAATCAAAAAAACCCATCATTCAGCTGTACATCCTTTCGGTGCCTAACTACCATGCCACCAGGAGGAAGCACGAGAGCTGGGATAATACCAGGTTGCCCAAGCCTAGACAGGGGAAGTCAAGAGGCAGAGTTCGGGTTCGAACCACGGGCCTTCCGGTCAGTAAATTCGCGCTCTAACCACTGAGCCATCTCGCAGAAAATAGATCTGTTGCTGGGGTTCAGGCGTTGACCAATGGAATACCATCCAGGATAGTTAATTCACTCGTTTGACTGAATGAGAAGATACCCGAGTAAACACGGAGCAGTTATTGTTATTTGGCCGACTAGAGGCTACTTGCCTGTTTACGTTTGTCATATCAGTGGTGAATCCATATATTTGATTCATTCATACCAGGTTTTTCTCACCCAACAAAGATGATATCAGGATTTCAGTTCACCACTGGTGGCAGTGAATTTGACGTCATGTGAACTCAGAGCGTCTTTATACTGTCTTGTGTTTCAGAAATGACACAGGTTAGGATGTTCTCTGTACTCCTCAAGCAGATGATATGGAGATAAGCACTGAAGCAGGCTTTGAAGTTTCAATGATTGAATCGGAATTAAAAAGAAGCGTCCGCCGTTTGTCCTACCATGCAAGAAGTGCAGAGCGAGTTTTTTGCCCCCTTGAAACGTGGATAGTGTATGCGTGAATATAAAATACTGTCAGGTTTCTGGACCGTTCATATCCCTTGTAAAACTGCGTGCCTTGGAAAGCGCGCTTCTGTAATGATAGTATTCGAATAGGGAATAAAAATAGACCAGTATTCGAAGAATTCCCCCGGTTGACTGGCAGGGAATGGGCCTGTTCTGCTAATTTTCACCATTCATGTACAAATATTTGTGGATACAATAGAGTTAAAGTAAACCAGTGAAAATCAACTGGTACAATTATCGATTCATGGACAATATTGGGCCAATTCGTCTTGCAGAGAAATCCATGTTTCTGAGACAAAATTTCATTTTGCCCAAAGAACTACCTAGAGAAGTCTCCAGCATGATAATTATAATGAATATCCAAAATAAGCTTTTCAAAACACAAACCGATTCCGTTGAGAATCATGAACGACTCTTCTCTTCCAGCCAGCTTTCTTAAGGAAATCGCCCTTCACAACTGGACCAGTTGACAAGAGACCAAAAGGTCGAAGAGCTTTCAGCAAACTTACGAGCAGTGTATCCCGTCTATGCAATGTATTGAATATCATATCAACTGAAACGTGAGGCGGCCTGGTACAGCACATTCAGTTTCTTGAGAACATGATAAACGGTAGATTCAGTTAGGTCCAAGGTGAGCCTCCCGTCAAAACCAAATTGATATGCGGATGAGTGTATAAGTCGAGGACCAAAAGTTACTTTTGCTACTGGTGTTGTTTTTCAGAGTGATCATCACGCCGGTTTTTTCTTCTTGGGTGAACGCTGAGCTTCGACAAGAACACAATGACGGATATTCATGTTTTCAGGATCTCTTCCTCAAGTCGGTAAATATCTAAGGTTAAAATGGGACATATAATGAAATAAACAACTAATGTTGGCTTCCAAATAAGAAAATGTAGAAACTTGGACGGCTGCTGATTGACGAACTTTGAATTTATTGACTGTGAGATAGCAGTGCTCAACCGCAATGAGTACTACGGGTTTCAGTCGAATGAAAATCTGGAAAGCTGTGGAGCTCTACCAAGCAGAAAATTCACACTAGATTTCGTGAGCTATTCCTGAGCATTAATCCGAACAAGGAGGGCATGAGTTTGTTCTGCTTATCACGTCTAAATTATAGCATCACAGCTTCCACAAACTTCATCACTCCGATTTCATTCTATAAACCTGGTGGAGATTTTCCGTGTGTTTTATATCGTTGTATCTTTGGATCTTGTCTCTCATACAGCGAGAATAAAGTATTAAAAGAAATCCAAATCTGTGCTACACAAAGGCCCTTCAAAACCCGGGATCAACATAACCTCGAATTGTGGACTACTTGTGAAAATTTTGGTAGTCCGTGAAGATTTAGAGTAACACATCCATGCTTACCACGATTTTAACATCTAGGCCCTGCGGCTTCGAAGTGAATCTCAGTCTTCTAAAATGAAAAATAGATTTTTCTTCCATGAATTTCAGCGGGTGAGATTTGGTACACTTCTCAAGAACTTGTGGATTTGTAGTAATCGTCGCTTAGCAAACGCCTTTTCTAATCAAAGTTAGTAATGGTGAGGTCCGGGCAGAGCGTAGTAAGATCTGATGGCGATTTGAACGTGATTTTCATCTGTTGTTCTGCAGTCATCCGTCGTTCTACAAAACAATGGACTCTCGGTACATAGTACTTTATGTGACGGCTTGGCAAAACGGGGGTTGCGGAAAGCTTTCCAGAAGGGATTTTCAGCTCGAATTACTTTCCTTTGAATAATGGAAAGAAGTAAAATATTTTAGACAGAAAAAAATATTTGTCAACTTCGTGACGGTAGAGAACCAGATGAACTATACCAAGAGAAATCAGCAGGTATAAAAGGGATTTCTGACCCTTCAATGAAAGTGCACTCTTTTCAGCGTTTTTCTGAAGCAGTAATCACGGTTTGGCATACGCGCGCCACAGGATTTTTCAACACATCCTTACTGGTAAGAATATCCCAATTCTTTCGTGTGATGTGCAGCCATTGTTTAAACAGGTTACCTCTCACAAGTGCCTAGCCATCCTGGGGAAGTACTTTCAGCGGACCTAAAGATTTAAATCCTGGAATATCATCGTACATGCTAAATCTTCCGAGAACATAACTGTAAGAAACTTTTAAACAGCATTTTCTTTTCAGAGTGAAACCCTATGTGAAAAACCACTATCTTTCTCAAGGAATATCCCCATTAGCCACGATTCAGTATCAAATTTTGCCAAAAAGATGACACCCAGAAGACCACGGAAATAAGCTTTCCTTGTGGTATATCCACACTTGAGGAGTCACCGTATATTCAAGATTGCCATAACTTGGCAAAATTTTGTTGCTATTGTACACGACCGTCCGATAAAAATACATAGGGAAACAAAGTGGAGGTTTTCTGGTAGTCTGGGTCAAATGAGCAGTGGCCTGGAATACGGAATTAACAAAACTTATTAGCGAAACAATTTTAATACAGCTGTTTTGCGAACTAAAACAAAAGCGATTGCTTATCACACTTTCCTGTCCGATTGGCAGGGCTGACGTTTTAAACAGAACACCGTCGCGTATGAGCCTGGTGTATTTTTCACCCAAAAAGGCGAAAAACTGCGTGCGGCGGTACCGTATTTAAACTATGTGCGCCAGCAACAATCGGTGGCTGTTTTAGGACCGATTTAACACGCCTCCCTAAAGCTGTTAGTCATTATTAATCATTATCGGTCAAATTTTTCTGATTAATATCGCCTAAACAGACGTGTGCAATAAAATCAACCTGCATTAAGCTCAATGAGCAGCAAACCGAATTCAAACACAGATGTGCAACGATTGAGGGGTGGATGGTTTCTGGTCAGGGACTTTTAAAGGTACCACTTATGGCCATACGTGATCAAGCACTATCATGCATTTTCGAAGACGAATAAAAAGTTTGATTTTAAAACATATGGACCTCTTTTCTGTTGTGTTTTTGACCTGTGTGATTATGTATGACCAATGAGTACCTCCGAAATACCTATGTCGAGCAGCCTTCCATCTAGAAGAAATTTGATTTCGCGATTCGGCTACTTTAGTAGCGCAAGTAGTATGAAAATAAACGGCCAGATATTCCCATTCTGGGAAAGATGCGTACTTCGGCAGAAGTGAATTCTTGATGTTCTAACAAATGTCTATGAGGACGCGATTTGGGATATTTAGAACTTGTTTGGCTTCAGCCATGGGTGCACCGAACGGTGTACCAAGCATTACAACACTACTTTGAAACCATCCATGAATCACGAACCGAATAAGGTTGGCCTTTCGTCCAGTTGGTAGAACCCAATACTGTAAAAAACTGCTGTTTAGCGGCGGATCGGCGTAAAACTCATAACCATACAAAAAAAGGTTTAGGATCTCCTCATACAATCAACCAATAATTAGGATAAACCATCGTTTTGACTCAGCTTATGAACACACAGGCCCGTGCATGAAATATGGGTAACAAAGCGCGTAGGAGCAGAGGGGGTGAGAATGAACAAAGATAAATGAATCAAAACAGGGGCATAACACTGCATGATCGCCTCACTTGTTCAGGCGGGCATACGCAGGGGTCGTTGCTTTTTATGGTCAATTATGCGTTCGATTACGCTTTTGGCTATTAAAATTCAAATAAGGAAAGTCTAGATTTAGTATACGTAAAAACAACTGGATACTTGCTCATCGATATACATGAGTGCCTTGCTCAAATTGTCTCTCTTTTTACTCTGTACTGGGTTGATTATCAGAGTCAGTTACTATTTGACCAGCTTCTTCTCTAACTGGTGAATCCAATTTGTATTCGAAAGTACAGGAAAATATGAACCAGTGACTAACTTTAGAAATGAAGGCAGAAAATGAAATCGCCTACGAGTACTTTCCATGTACAAGCTGGATATAACAGAAGTAGCGGTGTCACCAGAAACTGTGATACCAGTGTCACTTAACGTTACAGACGGCGATATTGCGATTTCCAAGAGCCTTTATTCTAATGCGTATAAAACCACTGCCTTAGTACGATTTAGTTTTACAACGTGGACTTGCGCTTCCAATAAGCCAAAAGACTATTAACTTGTTGTGGAGATAAATTTGACAATCGTTAACAGGGCACATACACCTCGAAAATCAGTAGTAACACAGAAGATATGCTCCCAGTGCATAAGAACATCACGTGAGCGTTGGACTTTAAACCACAGCTAAGGTACGAGGATCTGCATTGATGAAGTAGACAGTCTTGTCGGACTGCAATGGAGATCAGAGCGGGTAATTTAAATTATTGATTAAACCAGGTCTCCTGGATGGATCAACAAACTAAAGGTCAATTTTGAATTCCGTTTTATTACATTATCGTGAGGTGAAAGAGTATGCTAAGCATAGCGTTTTAAGGAGGGTTACAGGTTGTCTAAATGTAAAAGAAGCTATTTTCCTACTTTGAAAGAAGCTCCACACAATGGAATCTCTCCGTGTCATCAATGCAAAACTACTCCAAGGCGGCCAATTGCTTTGGAATCAAGTCCCAGCTTTCTGAAAATATCTGATCGGTTTGGTCATCTTTACGGCGTTCAAGACATTCACTACAGAGAACATGCTAGACGGAAAATGAGTCGTTAACTAATCAGAGTCCACAAACCCATGGAAACCCACTGATTCGTCAGGGATTTGAGCAACCGTTGCTATGTAATTTTACGAAAATGGATACCGAGAAAACAGAAACAACTACGTAAAACCTATTCTCGAATGATGAATTTCATGGGGGGAAATGCAATGGACTCGTTTACAGGATACGTGGATAGAAAGAACGGAAGAAATTGGGGTAAATAAAACTAAAAATTGTCGAAATATCTGTGAAGAGGAAGACTTCAGTGGAACCCTCGCAAGAGAGGATGCGTGGCGTCTGAAGAGATGGTTGCCGAGTCCACGAGGTTTTTCTTATTACAACAGTCATTCAATGAAACAAGCTCTTCAGAGCCGCACAGGGAACACTTCTTGGTACTTCGGATGGATCGAAGTTGGGTCTTAGGTTAATTAGCTTGAAGATGCAAGTTGGCTGATGATGTGGCCCAGTAATCAGAAAGTATCTTCAAAAATCGGTGAGGGTTTTCACCCGTTCCTTGATAGGGCAGACGACGCCAACCAGTCCGCTAAGTTTTGCGACCAAGGTTTTCATGACTGTGGCCGTGTCCCCGGACAAATTGAGTTCCTCTGTTTTCAGTCCCTTTGGAGCCCCTTACACACCGTTCTGTTTGGTAGTCATTACCTTGACTTCCAGCGTACAACATCCAGGCTGAGGTAGCCGTAGTTTTCAGTAGATCTGTCAATGAACATACCTTTAACCTGTTACCTTGTACGAGATTCCATATTGTCTCACTGGTAATCTAATCCGTTAACATGACAAGAGCCACTTAGAAAAGACAACTGTAATCAAAGACGAAAACAAACAAGCGTTGTTTGTCATCTTGTCTCTTGTCGTAATAAAAAATCAGATCTTTTGTGCACATCCTTACACAGATACTATGTCTTCCAGGCGTACAGAAAGAATGACTGTGCGCAAGCCCCATAAACAGGATCTCTCAGTGACGAAGCTATAATCAGTAAAAACATGAGGCACGAGAGTGCAGCACATGAGGAGTGGCTGTAGCCAATCTGTAGGCTACCTAATGCGCATCATAAAGACAAACGAATACAGCTTGCGGTCGGTGGCAAACATATCGTCCATTGTGTAGAAATAATGGTACTGTTGACTATGTCTCGTGTCGAAATCCAATATTTTGAAAAGTCGAAAAAATATACTCTTCTTTTCAAAATATTGAACTCTGTCTACACTCCAGAGGAAGAGGAGGTAGCACCCATATTCGCATACTGTCGAATGTCATGGCATCCTCACGGAGTTCTGTTCCTGAAATTGTATTTTCCTTTATCCCACCATGAGAGCGAACAGTGGCTTTCATTTGATTCCGAAAGGGTTGCAAACAGTGCGGTCGATCGGTAACTTGCACGCATCAAACAAGGACATTATGTGTCAGATGTACATGGTCTGCACTCCGGAGCGGAGTATCAACTAATCCACCAGTGACTTCTGTTTGAATGACACACAATTTCTCCATATTGCCAAGAGCAAACCATTGGTTTGGAACAAAGGCATTCTTGATGTTACCGTATTTTGTGACCATAGTTTATGACACAGTTACCTGTTTAAGTGTTCGGGTGCAGAGAACGTAGTAGACACCCCATACTTTCCAACCTTTTCAACAGAATACAGCCCCTAGGAGGGAGCGATCAGTTATTGTCTGCAGGTTCTGAATGTGTGGGGCGAGATGACAGTACCACGTAAAAGGGTTTGGGAATCAAAGCGAATTCAATCCAGTTGAGGTACGAGTTGCATTTTCGTTTCAGATAGCACTCTCTCATGTTTATGACCGAAAACCTCATCCTTCGTTTGTAGTCTGCCCACGTCTTCCTCCCTTGCGGACTTTCTTGTGGTTGCTTACTAAGGGGTGTTTTCAACTGAGATTTCATTCTGTAAGTGAGGCCAATCTAGGCCGACAACTGCTGTGCAGCTGTCTCATCCTCACTGGGAATCATCACCAGTAAGCATCTCAGGAAACCCCAGGGATTTTCGAACCTGAGACTTCGCGGCTAACAGTCTGAATGCGTATCCTGTCTGAACTCTTCTCGGCTCTTTAGCATAGGTAGGCTTCCCTTACGGCATGAAAGCTCAGTTGGAACTCCTGAAAGCTCCTCAAACCAGCAATTCTAAGAAGTAGTTTGCACGTAATCAAACGGGCTGAGCGTTTATAACAGAACGAAAACCGACTTTGCGAAGGAAAATCAAGATTACTTAAGATGAGTTTGGTCAAAATACCTCTGGGAAACTTTGAAATTCATGACAGTTCTCCTTGCACCAATATGCTTGGTTGTCAGGTCATGTTAGGTGGTCGCGCAAAAATACTGCGTACTGTAGCTTATACTTAAGTGTCTTGCTAATGGCGGAATTCTCGAACTTGATGAAGTAGATGGCGAACGGGAAAAGCCTTTTCACCTATCCAGCAAAACATTACGCACCACAAATCATGTTTGGAGTCAAGTTCATATGTGGCCGTAGCATTTCCAGGCGGTACGAAATAATTTACCGTCCTTGATGCGGTTGATAACGGCAGCTAAAATAGATGAGCACCTCAAGTTTGGTTGCGTTATTCCTCTCAGTCAACCAACTCAACAACAAAACTACATAAATAGGGTATTTTCACATTTTCAAACATGCTGTGAGATGGCTGTCGGGAAACTCGGTTCCTTGTTTCATTTAAAGTTCACCACTGCTAAAAAAAATCGGTGGTAGTCGTTGTTAAATTTGCATCAGCACGATTAACGGAACAGCTGCTGGACCTAGTTGCATGACATTTGGCCAAGGACAGGCGCGTAATCCCCCACTAAGCGATAATTTGCAGCAGCAAATGTACTGATACCTTGTGGTGTTGCGTTACCTGAGAGAGATACCACCAAACCTTCATCACAGAAAGATCGATACTGTGTGACGAAATCAGTCTGAAAATGCGTTCGTTTACAGGATTACTTAAAAGACATTTAGCGATTTGGCTTACAGTAGAAATTATGACATGATAGGTAATAGGTACACAGAGAGTGGTGGAGAACAGGAGTTATCACACATGTCTTGAATGGTGACAAAAGATTCCACCTCGCTTCCACTTCCATAATTTTTCTGCTCCACTTACGTCAGCTCCAACACACATTTAGCTGACTTTAAGAAAGGGCCTGAGGTATTTCAATTCTCACCGCCACCATGTTGTACTGATGCGATCGCACCGGGTTCGTCACTTGTGTTCCTAGGTGGTTGTACTTTGTACAGGCTGAAAAGTTCAGCTCGCAGTTTGGGGATAGGAACCCAGGAAACTGACAGTGAGTATTAATCCATCTGACTAGATTGGAATTTTGCGGTTGCAGCGAATACATGTGAGTGTTTGTATTCAGATCGTTTTGATGAAATGATTAAAACAAAGGTAACAACGTTTAGAAACGGGTCAACAATGAGGCAAACAGCCCTGTAGAAATCGGTGACCAAGAAGACGAAATACATTCATTTGCAAATTAAATGGGTGTCAACGGGGCACTCAGTTTAATCTATCGCTTAGCTGAATGTGCGACATAAAGGTCACCTTATGTTTCAGTTAACACACTATATTCGAGATATACAAGTACATTTTATTGACGTAAAACAATAGTTATGAGGTTGCTGAAATCCCCTCAAAAGCTATAGAGATTAAAAGACGAAACCCAGTTTAGGGAGAGAGAGATAAAGATCTTAGCTCACCCCATTCTTTTTTTAAATTGAATCACTGTGCTAAAATAGAGACAGAAAGTGCGAAATATATGCACTATTCCCCCCCCGCCACCATTTTCCGCACAAAAGACCAACTTATTGGCAAAATGAAAGTTGTCTGGGTACCATTGCCTCCAAATAAGAACAAATAGTTGGATTTATCAAAGAAACTCACACCGAACATGGGAATTTTCACAATGTATACGAATGCATGATCTGTGCTTCAGCTGGCATGGTCTAGATATGCTTAGGGCTGATGGTTGAAACATAGTAAGTAAACGTTGCCAATAGTTGCTGCGTTTCAACCCACTAGGAGACAGTATAATTTAGCCACAAAGTCATCCCACTATCCAAACTAGGAAGCTAAATTCATTTAATACAAACAAAATCTTGATGGTAAAGGAATGCTGTACTAGCATAGCTATTGATATCAAGTCGCATATATGCGTACGATTAGCTACACCTCTACGTAGTGAATCAAAAGCTAAACACTGCCACCGTCTCTGATAAGTCAATCATGTGACTCATTCTGTGGGCCACATTGCCTCAACTGTTAATCGACAGACCTAAATCGGAAATCTGAAGTTTTGGCTCAACAAGCCATAACAGTAGGGCTTACGATTGAAACCATTATTCTGCAACCGCAAAATCTGAATGTCAGACGACAAGACCTTTTTCTGTGCAGTTAGTTAGAATAAACGGTCAACGTGTCTTCACTTGTAAAGTTCTACGGAAGTATAAGTTGTTCACTTCAACACTCCACACCTTGGAGTTTACTCATTTCGACGTAAAAGGTTGAATAAGGGTAACACCTCAAGCAAAAAAGAAATAACGCACACTTACGTCACGATCGACCTCGAAGTAACAAGTTCACGAGGAAGACTGAAAACTCACTCAGCGCTAGGTACCATTTTCTACTACTTTCTGATGACACTTATGGTTTCTAGAGCTCCATCATTCACAAAAGGTTCATTTCTGTACACGTATTGTTGTTTACAACTCCGCGGTACTTTCAATTCATGTAAAATCAATAGCAGAAAGTAGTACCCACTCCCTTGTTAGCTAAAATGATGGGTATGGAGAGACTGTCCTAATTTTTATACATTTCGAAAACACGATGCTCATGGCTCCTCAGAGCGTTTAGAAGCTTGCGCACGCATAGAACACTGAGATGAGGCAATAAATGGTATTCTGGCTAGACCTCAAAAACGGTCTGGAGGTGGTGTAGTGTTCCAAAGTGGACGGATTTGTAATTCTTTTGAGACTCCCCACAAAATGGTCGGCGATAAGGAGGCATCTAGAATACCTTACAACAAATGATATCCAACAGTGACTCTCAAACTCCTTGAGGTTCACAGCACCACAATTGTTAGACGGTAAGAATAATACTCATATGTGAGTGGCAAACTGATGCATAAAACAGCGATCTGATAGCCCACTTTCGGCTCCGTTTCCTTATCAGGGTGTTTGTTTCAATCATTCAGATATTCCTGATAGAATGGTCCCTTAATGAATGCCGCAGCTTATTTCCCATACTCGGCTAATGATCGAAAATTACATCAAACAGTGTGCAGCTGAAAATGGTGTGCCTACTCCATAGTTCTCTTTCTACATGTTCTAGCAGCAGTCAAATATCCGACTAACTTATTCTGCTCTGGACAACCATGCAAACGAGGAGAAAACAGCGCATGCCGGGTGACTCGAAATAGTGCGCATAGTTCGAATGCATCAAAATTCACCGGGATTCGCAAACGACTACTGAGCTAATACACTACTCATAAGGTTGCTGAAAATTCTTCGACAGTCCACGACCGGTTTCGCCCTTCTTGGGGCTCATCAGGTAGGCGCAGTCCCCGAGTTTCCGTCAACCTTATCTTCTACTTGAACCCAAATTGGACTGGTTTCGACAAACTCATCTGCAAATCAATTTGGTTTTCACGGGGGACACATGAACCCAGCTGAATCTCTCCTTCATGATGTTTTTAAGCAACTGAATGTGCTGCACAAGGCCGCCTCATGTTTCAGTGGGCATGATATTCGAGAAATCGCGATACATGAACAAACGTAATATACTACTCATAAGATGCAGCACATTCAGTTGCTTAAAAACATCATAAGGGAGAGATTCAGCTGGCCTCCAGGTGAGTTTCCCATCAAAACCAAATTGATGTGAAAATGAGTGTATTTGTCGACTACTGAGCTATTTCTCCATTGGCTGTCCTAATATGTAGATCTGTCCACGTTCGTTTTGGTAAATATCAGCAACACATGGTAAGTGGGGTGCAGGCGAATCTCATTTAATACACAGGCATTCTTTCACATAATAACCACCTTCCCTATTTTTCCCCTTGCGCTGAGCGCGTGAAAATCCACTCACTGTTTCAACCGTGATACAAACCCTCGTAACAAACGGAGGTCTATAAGAAATGATAAACTACGTGGACTTGGACATCAGTTTGCAAACCAATTAGGTATTAATGGGAGACCGGATTGAATCCGTTTATGAGATTCTCCAATCTCCGAAACGACAAACCTGCAGTAGGCTGTGGAGGAGTTTTCATTAACTTTACAAGTAGTGTCGTACCAAAGTTACAAACCAGTTTTGTCTGTTTCTCCGATGAGCGAATACTTGCCGAATACATCCCCAATCAAGAGCAATGGATGCGCGGTATTGGCTGAAATCAGAGTTTGACGTCCTTGGAAAGATTTATACACTTGCCAGATTCACTGAAACCTCTGCATGAGCCATCTGCAATGACGGACACATTTCGAATCCTCCATGGACTTGTCATTAAATCTCCCATAATAAATATGGACATGCCGTTGATCCGACAGAGCAAAATTCAGAACCGCTTCGCGAGAACAGGAAGTACCTCAGGAATTGTCACCTTTGAGACAGTACTACTCCAATGAGTCTAGAAGCCAGTTTCACCTATGGGATATATATTTGGACCAAAAACTTTGGTGTTTCTGTTCTAATAACTCTATGTCATGATTCGAAATGGCAAGCATGTTTTAAATGACGGAAAAACAAATCCATTACTCAACGCAGGAACATCAGTTGAGACAGAATATGAGAGAACGTATTTGAGGCGAAGGACAGCTCCATGTATCTGGACCGGTCAACAAGCCCCGTAATGGGTCTGTCTCTGATACGATTGTATGGCGAAAAGTAAGTCGATCACGTGTCGTCCCAAACTTCAGTTGCTCGAAATCACCACCACCCTGAGTCACCGAAGTCCTACAAGAGAAGGAGTGGTTTGTAACCTGCGTCACAGTGCAACCCGCTTTTCATGATATTTTGCGCTTCTTTCTAACATACAGTACTCAAGCCCCTCGCAGGACCTTAAAACACTTGACATGAACGCAGAAATGTAGAGATGAAAAAATCAGCATGTTGCAAGACGTGTGATCCATCACCAAAATAGCAGTTTTGCATTGTTTTCATCAAACTATGCAGAAGCATTTTTTGCCATCAGATTCCATAACACCCGCAATTCCTTCATTTAGTTCGTCCACGATATCAAAGGGCCTATTGAAGCTGTACGCAGACCTTGTCAGTGTACCTTGTAGGTTTTTCAGTGGATTTGCATGCGTATATATGTCCTAGACAGTCTAAAAATAAAATATCCCGGTAGCAGAAACAGCGGTCTAGTTTACTAAACAATAACGACCGAGGCGTCGGGTGTGATCGCATACATTCAGAGAAGCAAAACTTAGACCCCCCACTAAACACAAAGCATATAAGGCAGGAGTTGAAGCGCAAGTAAAGAAAAACAATGCTTTCTGTAAAAAAAATTGGACTCGAAAACACAAGGTTGTGAAAAACAAGATGAAAGCAAAATTATGCTCCAAGACGCATCAACCACAAGTGAACTATGGCGAGATCACATGGAAAAATAAACAGCCCACAATTAGTGAGAATAACAATAAGGGAGTGAATAGCAACCCGGAAGCATGCAACGCTATAATTCTATCAAAATTTGAAAGTACAATATTAAGAACTGCCAAAAATGTCAATTTGAAGAAAATTTTCCGGAACAATATAAGTTCCGAGACGAAAACAGCTGTTTACACTAGAACACCGGAAATAACATCGATGAACAGCCCCTCCAAAGTTCGGACGCTGAGTCCATGCGACTTCACTAAGTGGAGAGGAAACTGAAATTCAAACGCCCTACTGGGGGATATCGACTGATCTGCAGTTGAAAAGTGACAAGAAAGATCGTTAAACACGCGATCAAAATAAGGGTCACGGAGGATTGTACCGGTGCACAAAATAAGTCCAAAAGGCCGATGCAACATAAAGTTCAGAACAACAAATTATTCAAATACGGATGCCAACTATTTGGATGTCTGCATATACAAGGCTAGCCACAATGCTAAAGCACATTCTAGATAGTTCCATATAAGTTGGTCTTCGTTGTTGCGTCTGACCGGGCGAGGTATCTAATTGTAGTAGACATACTGTCCAAAAATAAAACAGTCCAACGTGACTTGGAACCAACCACATAGCGGGAAAACGAACGGAGCACCTTCCAGCATGAAAAAGACACTTTTGCCCACATCTCCAACTGTCCACAGGGCCACCATCATGAGGCTAGTCGTGAGGATGAAAGAGAGATATGGACAGGGGAGAATCAATTGAGGATTAAACAAAGCTACCAGTGAAAAGGCTATACGAAAGTACCAAAGTGGGTATTCCTTGGTGCTAATCAGCGTATGAAGCCTTTGAGATTTATTCAACGTTAATAGGTGCCATAGATCTTGAAAGTTACAACCACGTACGACTTTTCACTCATTTTGGGGATCGTCGGGCGGACTTAGACGAACTGACTAACGTTTGCATAATGTTGGCCTGGAGACAACGCACTCTCCGACGAAACTTGTGGGCTGCTGATGAGCTTGATTTTCGTTTTGACCTCGAATCTGTTGTTGACTTAGGCAAATGGATTACCAAGTAATCGGTTTTTCATTCGACTTAGAGACCAAACCTCACGAAAAACCTAAGCCATAGACTCAGGTCAGATTCAACTCAATTTTGTCAACAACGATGTCCTCGGATTTCGAAAAGCACATTTACACGAAACACTCTGCTCTTTACGTGCTACTAGGACGACGAACGTCGTTTGTATTTACGAAAACGACCGCTGATTGTATGCATCGTTCAATGGTCGTTTATTACAAGTAGAAAAGATGTTCGACCAACTCAAGCTGCGTATCAACACAGCGTGATTGAAAATTGACAACATTGAAATATCGGGTGTGGTGGTCTCACGAATTGAGACATGGTAACAGTGGAAAATTACCGGCCATAAAGTTCTGATTCTTTTTCAGGTTGAAGCATTTCATTGATTTTTCGTGCTTAAAAAGGCCCAACAATGTCCCGAGAAGCTTTTACAGATGATTACACGTGAAACCCAACACCTTGCACATTTTCCCAAACTGTCTTAACTGCGCACCTAGCCGCCTTTAGAATTCCATTAGGACACTGGAATTCCTAACAAACAGTCTTAGGAGATGCGGCAGTAATGGATGTTGTAGGACTGAAACTGGCATTATTATAGCTCAGATATTTTCGGAGGCTCTGTGTCCTTCTTAGAGAACGTGCAAGTGTGAACTCAACAAAATATGACTCAAAGTTCGACGATAACTTCGTTGTTTTCTCCAATTCGCCAATTCATCCGCTGTGCCAGACAGTAGAAGTACGGTTAATGGAGTGAAACCCATCACATCCTGCTGCCCGCTTCTATTCTACTTCACAGTCCTTAAGAATTATCCTGACCATTCCAGGGCACAAGTTAATGAATATAAACGTTCTCGCCATTGCTTCTTTTGACCAAAACAAATCGAGACATACACAGGCCAGATTGAGATGAAGTAGAGTATGTGGGTGAAACCGTAAAAGTGGCTTACATCACGGTCAACTGGGCTGTGGCCGGCTGTCACTTGGGTTGCTGCAAATTGTGGTTACTGATACTGAATGGATCTCAGTAAGTAGATAGGTTCTAGATGGAACATTGTAGATAGGGTGTCATGGTTAATCACACGATCTCTAAGACCCAAGTGAGCGACCACTGCAGTTGCCATGGGCTTCTAACCGGTTGTTAACAAGAACGAGTCAAGCTCCTTTATTCCCCCGTATACCTTCCGTGTAATACACAATACATATTCTGCTTACAACAATTGAAGGATTAGACTAGCGTGCTTTGGGCGTGAACGAGGAACCTATTTTCGAGATTCAAGGTCATAAGCTGTGGATGTGAACCACATTTCGAATGAAGCGACCGGATGCGTTTGCCACAACGCACGATGTGAACGCCAGATTAGGCGGAATGCAGCCAGATACCCTCCGAAAGGAAGGCTGACGATAACTGGTGTAATTTATGGCACGGTCAGTTTGTTTTTTCCAGGTGTAGTCACCAAATGTTTTAAAATGAATCTGTCAGGATAGTCGTCTCAAGGACGTATGCTTGCCAGCGACTGGAGTTCGGCCATAAGTTAGGAGTCGTTCGGGCAGCGCCTCTTAGGTATGAGTAGGCGCATGCAATAAATGCACTACTCATGGTGCACATTGGTTCTTGTAGTGGATTAGAAATGTCACTAGTTGTCCTTTCGAGGCGGTCTAGGGCTTGCGTGTCCACATCAGGCTGAGCGCACATACGCACTACTTGTCAGTAGTGAGACAACCAATGGAAATCAAGTATTCAGGGCAGTATGTGATAACTCACTGCGCCAAGTTTGGTACCCCTGATCTAATACTACGTATATACTTAACCGTATCATAATGTACGCGAAGAGGTCAACTGCGGAGAGCACAGTGCTACAAAACGAAACCACACGAATACGTTTACATCACACGATTTCCAGGACGCAACAGAAGCCCGATTCAGGTACGCGACGTGAACAGCTCACGGCCAGTTGACTGCGATATTTATCTCCTTGTTTGTCTACTTTGTCCGTTGTATCCGGCTCGGTTGTCCGACAACGATGAGACCGAAGTTCTACTGGGACGGATGTACTTCCCAGGGTATCGAAGGCTCTCTGTCTCAAGTTCCACTGCTTGTACTGCGTTTCCTAGCCCTGAATTGCTTGATTGTGTGCATTGTTCGCCATATATTCCAATAGCATCGTTTTGCGGCTTCGTTCGTATGTTACTCGTCGGTAAAGGACAGCCTGACCTCTGTCAAAACCGCTTTCTCAGTATGAGTCCCACCTTACAATTCAACAGGCCTGCGTTCCTGCCTCAGTGGTTAAAGCGGGAGCTCATTACCGAAGAGTCCGCAGCGCCAAATAATCTTCACTACCTGACTGCCCTCATTCACGCGTGAGGGCCTGAGAGACCGAATCTCATGCATTCTTCCCGTTGCATGGCAGCTAGGCACTAGAAGAGTGGCTACGGTTTTGCCGATACAGCGCAGCTATATTTTCCGGCAGTTGGCTGCAACTACATAGCCTACTATCAACAGAATATTATTCGTTCAGTTACTGGAATTGACATTTTTCATTACTACAGTGAGAAAGCCTTTGAGACCAGTAAACTGTTCGTAAATGACATGAGCTGACAGCTATATATATATATATATATAATGTCTGGAAGATGGGAGAAAAACATAGAGAGTTCTCATTGGGTTAGTTGCTCAAAATCTTATCACACAACACGAGCCCGAACTTGGTCATACTGACTGGGGCCAGCCAACCAGTCGACATCGGGCGATTTTCCAGAAAAGCGAAGTACTTGTCATAACACTGGTATCTGACCCTGAATGGGAGAATAAGACTTGGTTCAGTAAATCTGTCTTCTGGGTTCCGGAAAATAATTAGTGGTGCGACTGAAGAGAGCAAAACATCAATACTTCCTGTGCTAGTCCGAGTGGAAACCGATATTAGTTTATTGATACGAAGGCGTCAGAGCACGCAAAACAATATAGAGGGATGCGTACACATTCTACCTGCAGAAGGTAAGTTCACAAAGGAAGTAGCCTCACCTCATTCCTTTAGTGGATTTGTTTCGATAGTTTTGGAGCAACTGAGGTAGACCAAGCAGAGCTTCGATAAACAACGCTACGAACCCTAGCAATTGTACAAACACGGGACTACTGGAGAGCAGGTATGTTGTTACCGAAGCGACAGCCATGAAGAGCACAGTGAACAGTAGGTAACTTGTGAAGTCGGTCCATTTCCAGAAGCACATTACAGGAGAACCTGCAGGTAGGTGGGGGAAACGTCACAGTGAAACAATAAAAAAAGTAGACTGGATTTAGATAACAAACAATTAACCTACCCGAATCCAATTGAGCAACGTAGTGCTTGAGGTAAACCGAATAATACGGTTACAGATACACTACAAACACTTTGTTAGAAACAACGTCATCCGATAGGACCACCGAACCTCTCCAATAATTATTGTCCATGAGGAGGATTATGGATAGTCTCAGAAATCAAAGTGCTTGGATGGCTGAGTTCGACTTAGCAGGAGAAGATGGCGTTGGTAACTTCAAAAAGGAGGAAGACGGAATTGTTTCCAGACAAACAAACCAGCGAATAAAATGGGGTCATAACTCATGAGACTGTTTCTGAAGAATGTATCGTACTTCAAGGGTTTCACGCATCTCATGCTATCGGTGGACAACAATCGTATTACTTTCGCATTCATCAGTCTACAGAAACTGCGGTATTAAGTGAGCATCTTCCTTGACTTCAAGAGACATGAATTTTGAGGATGGAGTGTGTTGCGTTCTGAGCTCCTTGATAACCGAGGGAGAGGGAGAATCATAGGAAGGCTAAATTCACAGAATATGCAACGGCGTACTTAGGAAGACGAGAGTGCTTGGCGGTAAAAGTAGTCTGGCCTCAGCAAGCGTCACTCCCCTGGCTGAAGTGTTTCGAGGGGGCCGCAAAATATTTACCATCCAGGCTCCAAACAGCAGCGTCTACGCATTTGAGCTACAACCGTTGGGCCCACTGGGGATGGGAGAATAAAGATGAGGGAGCCAACTTATGAAGCCAATGGTCTAAACAGTTCATTGACATTGAATCGTTCCACTCCAGAACGTAAAAATGGCACGTTGATCTTTTTATCAGAAGCAATGAATAAATGCGTTACACGAAACCCATAATTTAGTGAAAGATTGAACGGCGTAAGTTGAAGCTGTAGTTCCCAATCCAGGCCACTGACCTGAATACAATGAAGACAAACCTATGACTTAACTGAAAACATTGTTGCAACAGCCCTTCTCCTGTCCTGATGCGATTATTATAGTTGAAATAGTAGGCTCAAAGTTCAGTTTTCATCAGAGGTACATTTCTTTGACAATCAGGGAAGTGAATAGGCCAACTTACACAGTATTTTGAGTAACTGCTGGCTGGGTAGGTTAGCAATTCAGTTGAGGCAAATAAGGACGTATGTGCTCAGCTGAACGACATGGATGAGGGCGAAAGGTGGATCACATCTCAAGGAAGACGAGGTCATGTGCAATCGGGTACACTTAATACTATAGACCTGTTTGCATAGTTAAGCTCGGTGTAAGCTCTTTCACGCTTACAGCATTTCTGGCATTTTGTCCATGAAAGGAGGAAAATCCTTCGCTGCGACGTTGTTTATTAGCAGACACGAACTAAGCAGTTACGAGCCACTACACAAAAAAGCAAACATCTCATCTGCACAGAGTTTCTGAAAAGTGAACAGTCCTGTTGAACTTTCTTGGGCGTTGACTATCAAACAATAGTGAACGAACACTGAAAAGCGGTACCATAATATCCGTGGTAACCTTCCATCGGATGCGGGGGCGGAGTTTGGACATAAGACTATAGACTACTTGCATGCTTCATCAGTGGTATACACCATTACACCCACACTTCCTGGTTTTCACTGTTCACCACGATTGCGCACTTACCATTGTCAGTTCTGTCAGGTGGTTATATGTAAACTTGCAGTACTCGCCTAATCGCTATCTTTACTGACTTCGAACGGATGCTACAAAGCGTTTGTTTAAACAACCCAGTGATTTCAAAATAATTGAAAGAAAACTGGCTGTTTTCGACAAATACACTCAGTTATAAATCACTTCGGTCTTCACAAGAAACTCAACTGAATCTCTCGCTTATGATATTCTTCAACTGAATGTGCTGCACACAGGCCGCCTCATGTTTCAGTTAGTACGATATTCGCGATATCGCAGTATATTTTCATAAAGGAAACTACTCACAAGGTTGCTGAAGAGTTTTCAGCAACCTTGTGAGTAGTTTCCTTTAGGGAAATTGGCTGTTATTTTGTTCGTCAGACTTGGCAATCGGATTGCAATCCAGTTGTTCAATCTGCGTCTTGTTGATTGTTCTCTATTTCTGAGTCACTTTACTGAGGTGATAAAAACAAACCAAGTTACTTTTACCTAATACGAGATGTGATATTAATTGGAATAATTTTTCCGCCAGTTAAACGCAGCAATGGCTGTTTACCTTGTGTTGGAAGACTGGAAAACCAGGTAGCAAATCACTCGTCTGGTAGAAAGCTGAGCAAACGCGAAGCCCAAGCAGTCAGTTACCTCCCTGCACGTCCGGTAGCTGCAAAATGGTGGCCTAGTGGATCGAGTGTTTGAACTTGTAGTAAAATAGCCCATTGCTACA
>SJOL01008063.1:168223-180164 GCA_004794785.1 Opisthorchis felineus | reverse complement strand
GTTAGTTAGTTAGTTAACCAACCACGACTAGCAGTTTTTTTAAAATACTAAGTTTGACGATTTGGTTACAAATGCTTCGCAGCTAAACTGTGACGGCGTGCAGTAGAGTGGTGCGATACGTCAGTTGGTGTGCGCACAAGCTAACGACCACACAACCCGGGCTACCAACATTCGTCCTAATAGCAACCGAACTACATCACCAACAAGCTAAGTGTGTATTGCAACGCGAAAATGATAGAAAAAAGAAATAGCATAGTCCAGCTGAATGAGATGACTTACTCCAAATAGTTGGATTCACACCAACAGGGAGTTCTTTATGAACAGAAAGATGGTCCCGATCATAGGATGCAAGCACACTAGCTGCGAGGTGCATCATTACCAGCATTGTAGCGATCATCACCAGACTTTGAACCAGAAGGGGTGTTGAGAAGGGGTGAACAAACCTAAGCAGTAACGGGACACGAAAGGTGTTAGGTTAAAACAAACAATGGTTGGGAACAGCATAGCCAGTACATAAATCTTAAATGTGGAAAACCGTCAAATGATGAGAGGTCGTTTAACTCAGCTCGAAATCCTTGCCAAACTGGAACTTGACGTGAGATGAAAACAGCTTTTGCCCGTTTATTCTGACTAGTCATTGACATTCCGAAAACCCCCAGAGAGGATGATCTGGTGGCCATAGAAGGACCAACAACATACCTATTTGCATAACAGTTCACTAGGTACATTAACATGGTGTGCGTTAGCATCGTTCTTGTGGTACAACCACATGTGTGATTTCACGTGACCATCTAAAGAACCTCAGTGAGTGCTGGTTTTTGGAGGCCAGGCGTTCTTTCTTCAGCCGATAAATGGGTTAGTAATGCATTGTCAACTCTGTAGTTGAGTAAAAGTCAGAAAAAACCGTTCGGCATAACTACCATGCATCTACACGAAGCACGAGGAATGAAATGCAGCCAAGCTGCTCACATCCAGAGGGGAGCGAGCAAATAGAAACCTGGCGCTTTAACACTAGGTCAACTTATTAGGGTACCATTATCTGGTACCTCCTCAGGGCGAATTTCTTATTCTGAAGCATGGGTTAGAACGGTCGACAAGTGCAACTCTCAAGGAACTTGAACTACATCTAAACTTTACCCTACAAAGAACGAAACTGTCCCGTTTACCAAACAATCTACGTCCAAACACAGCAAAATATATGGTTTTCTCAACCATAGCTGAATAATAGCTAACCACATGTATGCGTCTCATGAGTGAGGCGGACCAACAGAACACCCTTGGAATACACTGTGGATTTCGACTACACAGTCGTACCTAACTGAACTGACATTCATGGGCCACCAGTCGGACGTACTGATGAATTCAGCACTGCTCTCCTGTTCACCTTCCGTTCTTATTTTCTAGGTTTCGCACCGCATGCAAAGAGTTTAGTTGGCTGCACACGCCGTCCATAGCAAACTACGTGTGACATTACCTATGGTACACTTGGTTCCATCGGTTTAGTTCGATGTGACAGGTCAATCCTAAACCAGACGCTAGTCCACTATACGGTTTTCCACTTCAAAACACGCAAGTCAGAGGACGCTCCCAAACAGAGTCCGCTTTTTGTCCTCTTGAAAGGTAATCTTTCTTTAGGGTGGATATGTTAGTTCAAGTAGCGTGCACAACATGTGGATTGAAAATGCAGTCATTCCATCTCCAATTGAGTAACATGTGTGTGGCACTCATGTTGTATACTGGGACGACAACGACAGCAAGAGGTAAAAGGAGGACAAAACATCTTACAATAATTCCCCATCGCGCAGAATGACGTGAGTCTCTCGTCTCAATGATCTTGGAACAGTGTCATTGCATTCTAATGAATACACGAACATAACACCCGTTTTTTTAATCAACCATTAAACTCTGTTCCTTGGGTTGCGTGTGAGTCAGAAACAGAAGGCACACGCACTGGTTCACCTGCCTCATCTCAGTTCATCTTTCGCGCTCCCCGATGTTTGCGGATTTTCGTTTGAAAGATCCAGTGTTTTTGGAACTTATGGTGAGTTGTATTTATTGATTTCTATGTTGAAATAGGACAATTTGATAGAAATGTGATTTTTTATTATAAAATGAACAGTAACTGAAGACAGAGTAAAGTACTGTGCCTACCATCCCCTAAAGAGGCCCCTTCGTCCTGGTTTCATGAATCCTCACTTTGGATTCTGGTGGTTGATCAGGTGGTCGTTGATTTGTTCATCGACCATGGCAATTAGCTTGTAAGCATTTTTCCCCAGCTGAGGAGACATTGCCAGTGCGCAGTTGAAACCTACTCAGCTGGATTCATTTGCATCTCCCGTTCAGAACAAATTAGTGTGTAAATTCTGCACGAAATTCACCCCCACTATATGTTTGGAAGTCTTCTTTGTGCTTCGTTTGTTCAGAATACTTCAAACGAGTGTGGCAGGATAGTGTGGGTCCAAGTTACAAAAAACCCACTAAGGATGGCTTTCACATCTCTGGGGGAGTAAAGATGGGATGTAATCCTTGCGGAAGGCGAGGGACGTAATGTAAAAGTACAGCATTCGATTGAAGCGCGCGTTGTTCATCCAGTGGCGTCATACGAAAGAAAGTGCAACGTATCTTGGATGGCTCAAATCAAACTTAACACTTTTTTCTGTTATCCTACTAGTCACATGTTTCAATTAGAAGCTACACGCGCGGCCCCTTTTGATTAACCGCAAATTTATGGCTTGGAAAACCAATAACCAATACGTTCATATAGACGGAGAACCTATTTGTTCTACAGACTTCTTACCTGCGCCACTACGATGCAGCGCACATCAATGGCCATCGAGATCGCTAGTTTTTCGAAATAATTGTTGCTTATCAAACAATTTTAGCTTAAATAAAAATAAACGACAACCATTTATAATTATCCAATGAACAACTTTCTAACGAGATTTATCTCGAAGAATGGGGTCCTATATCAGCCAGTGCCAAGTGACGGAGTGGTATGGTGCTCGGGTTCCCCGGGCCACGTGGTCGAAATGCCTTGATCTTTCCTCCAAGAGCGAGAAATAGTCGTGGGTGTATCGCCATCACATCAGTGATGGCTTTGGTAACCGAGGAGCATGACAAAAACAATATGCCGAAGTGTCACTCACCTCATACATCCGGGTGACGGGTGTTATTATGTCTACTTCCCCTCCTGAGGACGCATCACCACCATCGGCAGCAGTGACATTAGTGTTCAAACACTGGCGCTTCAATGTCTTGAGAGCGTGCATCAGAGATGATGGCCTAAGGAGACAATATTTTCCGCACGCATATGCGGCCAGGCCGTGGTGTAAATAATAAAATAATCGTTCAACTGCAACATTCTTTCGGTGCCTAGCTGCCATGCAACCCAGATGAAGCAGGCTGGTGGTGTGAGAGGTAAACACGTCCCTTCTAACAAATTAAGGGCGTTGGATGAGGAATGTACTGTTCAGCAGTTGAAGTAATGAGAGGGCGCACCCAGCTAAATAAAATTCTTCTGGTTAAACGCCTTCCGAATTTACACAAGCCCAGTCACGCAATCATTTTTCAGTCACTTAAGAGGAAGAGGTAAGACTCATCTCACCCGATTCATTGGAGTTGCCATAAAGTGCTAAACAAGCCCCAATCAATAGGAGTCTGTGACTTTCGCTCACCAAAGAGAGCAGATCTCTGGTGTATATGCAATCGCGAACACACTTCTAAGCATTAGTAGTAGGCTTGGCACATTCGTTTCGCCACATGGGTCAACATACACAGATCAGGTAATAGCATGTTCCCGCCTTGCTCTGCGGGTTCCCTGAAGATTAGCTTGGACAAGTGTGGACAGAATACGATAACTTCGCACCTGATTGGGTCCTTGTTCGATCAGTGGATGCAGCCATTTAGGATATTATTCAAAAGATGGTTTGGGAGTAAACGCTCCATACCGGGAATTCGTTGTCGCATTTTGGGATGTGCGTCGCCCATTGGATGCACACTACAATAACTTTTTGGCTCTACAAAAGTTGCATGTATGGAAAGAACGTTGCATGTAGGGTGCCCATTGATAAGGATTACTGTGGTGAAGGTTCTGTCTGTTCGAATAAAGTTAGACTTCGTATCGCGCAATAAGCGAGGATTCTAGCTCTTTTTCAGCCGAATGAACCTCATTCACAGCGGGTCTAACAACAGGCAGAGGGTCTCCGGGTGCCAGAAGTGATGAGAAACCGACACACAGGATGAGTCACATCGACTCAACGGCGACGGCACAACTAGCGATTGTTAATTGTCAATCCAGTCACACTGTCAAACAGTCAAAAAGTCTATACAGCCTACTGTCAAGGTGGGATTCCGGGACCGCCTATTAACGGCTTGAGTTCATGCGTACAAGGTGTTCGAAAAAGTAGTGATGCACGGGAGACTTATCAACTCTAAGTTTAGAACAAAGATTTTTGAAAGCTAAGAATTAGCTGAGTTTGAAATGAAAGAAGTCCACGTTAGCTGTGATCACTAAAAAAAATATCCATGCAAAGTTGGGTACCCTCATTAAAGTTCACTGGTCGCTATCAAGCGACCAGTTGGTTAACAACCACACATTGTTGACCCACGAATCGAGCTCCCACTGATCACATCTATGGAGGTGAGCATTTGGCCGATGCCTTCAGTCAAGCTTTTTGGAACCAAACATCATCTGCTATCAGGATCGATGACCATCTGGGGTCCACGAACTAGCCAATTCCAAGTAGTGAGAGTGAATGTTGCTGAGTACACAGAAAGGGGTGCCCTGTAAGGACCTGTGTAGTGACTTTGTTGGAGACTACTATGGATTGTGGAGTCATACGAGCCCACTAGACAAGAAGTTATAAATAGCTAGTAAGGCCATTTGTTCGCACACACAATCCGAACAAGAGGATAAGCGAGAGGTGACACAAAATATGTTCGGTTATAAGTGGAAAACGGGGTTCAAAGTATCCATTTTGATATCGCTTTAGATGCCAAGAAATGGATGAGAGGACCAAGATGGTTGCTCTCAAAGAATTGGTTGACGTTCAGCTGTGCGTCCGGTTATATCCTCTATCATCAGGGAGGAACTGACCAATATATAACCCTGTAGACGGTCTGCGGTAGAAACCAGCTTAGTACTTCCAGGTCCACACAACCTGCCAACTGTTTCGGGTGACCAGAGAAAAAACAGCTCTTCTGTGGAAGATATCATGAGGAGACCAGTGTGCATCCAAGTAAGGACTCTTGTGTGTGGTATCAGCAACGTAGCTCGTACACAGCAGGACAACTTGTGGCAATCTAACCATAACCACACTGTAACTTTCAGTGCAGGTTCTACATGGGCTGTTGGTGACAACCAGTTTTTCATCCACTTATGACCTCTGCATATTCTCAAGTGAAATAAATTAGTAAATTTCTCCAGCAGTCTTCTTGGGGAGTACTGCCACCTACCGATACATCGAATACTTTGAGAAGGGTAATCCTGACCAGGCTAACCGTAAGATTAACCAAGAGATCTGCCTATTTACCGGTATGTGTCTAAAGTGGCATGGAGTGAGGTACCCTCCGACTGAATCATCGGGCAAAACCGGCACAACAGTACTGAAGCTTTCAATCACATCATCATCATCAGAGGCAGCAACATCAATGTTGACACTGATGCTCCACTGTTTTCAATAGTTCACATTCCGGCTATTATTGTCCGTTTATTTAATAATATTATATATATTATATTGTATTAATTATATATAATATGTATATATGTATATATATAATACAATATATTTAATAATTAATAAACACGCAGCACCCATGAACACAGGCAAACACATGGGGATGAATGAATGAATGAATGAAGGAGCAAAGATGACAAGTCTCGAAATGTTTCAGTTAGCCAACATAACATTCCTAGTGTTCGACGCCAGCAAACATCCTATATACAGAACACTGAGAAGACTCACCAAAAGCATACACGAAGGAGATTAGCGATCAGAAGTGTCAGACACACGTATGTGGAGAAACCTTTGATGCTGTGCAGACGCCGTATTTCCATATACTGTGGCATGTAAGGTATGATACCTCCGAATATGTAAAACAAGATGTACACGTAGCGTGCAAGTTCCTTCATCTCGTCCGCCTCGCTGGCCACAATAAATTTGAGCTGTGTAGTGGAAGAAGGGGATAAAGAAGTCGATCAAGTTGAATTCCAAATGTTGAAGTTAGCGCGCGAAGTCAAAATAATTTATCAGAAACGTATTATTTCAACTGCTGCATCCTCTGATATCAGTTAGCACTAGAAGATCGCCATATTTTCCCACAATAACTGGAGTTTTCATGCGGCACCATGAAGCCAGCTTCATTGGAGAACCGGGTATCAGATAGAACGGTTTCATTGCTTGAATTTCGAAGGAATGTTCCCACTGATCCGAAACCAGCGAATTAGTAAATGTTAGGTGAAAATTAATTTGTTTAGCAACCATGAGCTCGAGATAGCTCGGCGGTTGTGGAGCGGAATTACTGGCAATTTCGAACCCAACCAGACTACTCCTGTCTAGGCTTGGGTAACCTGGCAGTATCACGGCCCTCGTGCATCCACCGAGTATCCCGACAGTTGGACATTGAAAGGCTGTTACAGCTGAATAATTCTTGTAATTTAGTGTTGCCAACTGTGAAGCCTGAGAGACACGGAAGGCTAATGAAATGGGACAGGCGAAGAATTCCGGGAATGTCCAAAAATTATTTTGGTAGACCTGTGCGATCAGTTCGAGAAACCGCCGGTGAGCGAAACCAACAAGGCACGACCGTCTTCGAAAAAGTACGCCTCAACTGCCAAGCCGAAAACTTGGAACAAAAATTTTTGTGGCCACCTGCTACCAATCAGTCAGAACTTGGAAATGTACCAGAACCCTGGAAGAAAAACTGGGAGCCTCTACGGCCTCAGAAATTTGCGCCGGCACATGTTCTCCCGAGCGCCACTGAGCTTCTGGTCCGGATGACCTCCTACCCGCATTGTTCAAAGATGTGGGTGAAATCTTCAGTCACCGCTTGTCTGATTTGTTTGCCTGCATTTGGGGAAAGGAGACTGTCCCAGACAACTGAACAGAGTCGGTGATAGTGCCCATTTTCAAAAGGGGGGCTTGTAGTGATTGTGGTAATCACAGGCGGATCAGCTTGACCCCGGTCATAACGAGATTGCTGGCGTCACTTGTGCTTCATCGCCTTATGATGGCTCGTGAAACACTGCCTCGAGAGCAGCAATCGGGATTCCGGTCCAGTAGGGGTTACGTCGACCAAATCTTCACATTCCGTCGGGTGCTAGAGCAACGTCATACATACAAATGACCTACAATTTTAGTATTCCTGGATTTCCAAGGCGTATTCGACTCGGTTGACCGGTCTGTTCTCCTCGACACGCTTGTCTATCAAGGAATGTCGGAAGGTTGTGAACATAATAGGTTCTTTGTATTCTCAGACTTACGGACGTGTGAGAGTATACGGAGAGCTCTCCAAAAGCTTCCGTATACAAAGTGGTGTCCGTCAGCAGTGCCCACTCCCTCCATTCCTATTTACTTTCGTGGTCGATGAAACAGTGACCAGCCTGTTCTTGTTAACACGCTTGAGCGGCAAGGAATGCTGCAGAAGTTTGTGAAAATAATGTTACTTGTATGCTCAAACTTTCAGATGCGTGCAAGTATACACACAGCTCTCTAAAAGCTCCTGTCATCATCATCATGATCATCAGCAATGAAAACCGTGTACTTGCCGCACAGTGGTTATAGCAGCCATAGTTTCGTTTGCCTACGATCTGGGTAGGTGGGGTAGATAGCTACACATTGCAGGCGGTAACTGATATAATTGATGCGTCAATACAGGGGGTGTCAGTGGAATTTTCATTGAGAATGTCGGTATTAGGAGAACCAGCTCCGAACGTAACTGGACTACACAACTGCCAATGGAATAACCGTTTTCGTTGAGACAGATTTAATTGGTTGTTCTTCACTTGCCCTTGACAGATGAGTTCTAGTTTTAGTATCACTTTTTGGCCCGCTTAGAACTTTCCACGTGAGCTTTATAAACAGCCCGTTTTCGGCTGCACATGACACGCCTGTACGCGTCAGTGTTCAATAGATCAGCTGATTCGAACGTTCATTGGCTTTCTGGTTTGGCTAAGCGCAGCAGGCTATCAAGCGGCTATCCAGACTCGGGTTCACGGTATTAAGAAGGCATCAAGAAGACTGTGGTCCACAACAGTCGGGAGGGAAAGCAATGGCTTGAAGGCAACCACTTGGATTCATGCGCGCCATTGAGAGCTCGACTGCGCCATGTCTGTCAATGTTTCTACAGATTCATGTGTCCCTTTTCGAAGTCCCCATCCAGGGAGACGGCAACGACCACCGCAACTGAGTTTGCTGGTAATTGCTTCCATAATTCGTTGCCAAGTCATCGTTTGACCTCCTCTGGCCTATTTACACCCTTCGCGTGGTCGTGCGAAAAGGACTCTTAAAGGAAGTTGGTCGACTGGCATACAGAGCACGTGACCAGGCCAGCACAACCTATGGGGTGGGGTCAGTTCATCCATCGTGGACGAGTCATTTCTCCCAAAGACCATTCGACGTACTTCAGCATGACTGATCAGGTGTTTCCATAAAACTTGGAAATGCTCCGAAGACATTGAGGGTCAAACACTGAGTTTTTTTGACGTTCTCGGCGTGCAGCGGCCAGGTTTCCGAGCCGTACAATAGTATGGAGCGCACCGCAGCATTGTAAACTCGACCCTTGACGGATAAGCTGATGTCACACCTACGCCACAGGTGATGCAGGTTCACGAAATTTGCTCTGGCCTTCCTAATTTGGATAGAAATATCATCTTTGGCTAGAACAACGGGACTGATACAGCTGCCCAGGTAGACAAATTTGTCTAATACCTCAATCGGATCGTCCGCAAGCGTAAGATTAGGTTTCGAGCCCACGTAGCCTTGCGGCAGCACTTTACACTTTACAGGTGTGAAGCACATACCAAACCGTGAAGCAGAATTATTTAGATTACTTAATATTACTTGCATTACGACGGCGTCAGATCCAAGAAGAGCTGTATCGTCTGCATACTCGATATCTGTGAGTGAATGCCCTGGAGACATTCCGATCCCATAGGCATCACAGACTGGTGGTGAGTCTTCCATAATCGTATCAATGACGAAGTTGAAGAGGAAAGGTGAAAGAGGACAGCCTTGCCCGACACCACTTGATGGAGTGAAGTCAGGCGAGAGCTTCCCGTAGACCTTTACACGTCCGTGGGAGCTAGCGTACAGCACCTTAACGGGAGTTAAGAATTTACCGGGGACACCTCTGCTCCATAGAAACTGCCATAGTACCTGTGGCTTCCGAGTCAAAGGTAGATTTCAATTCAAGAGAAACAACCATTGTTGGTTACTGGAAGCAGTGTCGCTGTTTCAGAATCTTTCGGAGGGTAAAAATGTGATCGATGCATCTTGTTGCAGGACGGAACCCAGGTTGGTTTTCACAGATCTCTCCCCCTGTATTCAGTCAACCTTTGAAGACTAGGGAGCACCTTTGATGCCACAGCAATCAGGCTGATGCAGCGGTGGTTTTCGCACGGCGTCCGTGTATCCTTTTTGTAAATAGGAATAACTGTCGACGTGCCTCATTCTGTAGACACCTTCTTTTCACTCCATATCGCATTAATTAATTTTGTCAGATGGGTCACCAGGGATTCTTCGGCCTCTTTGAAGAGGGCCAGATACATCCCGTTCGGTAATGGTGCCAACCCACTTTTCAGTGCGGAAATCCCGTATTTTATTCCTTCTGACGGGCAATTGAGGTTTACATCCCGTTCGCCCGTATGCAGAGGATGTGTTGCAGGAGGCAAGCTAAACTGTTCTTTGAAACATTCGGCCTGTCTTTTCAGTCGGCGTTTTCGCGAGTGAATTAACGAGCCACCTTTTTCGCTTATCGTTTCACTAACCGCTGCTTTCCTATGGCTAGTCGATCGTAACAACTGGTATAGCGCACCGCTGTTTCCGGTAGCTAAGACCTTCTCCACCTTCTGGGCATTCGATTTCCACCACAGCCCTCGTTCTTTCCTTAGACTCTTCACTATTTGGAATTTGAGGAGTTTGCGTACGCTGTCGTACTCGCCGCCTACCGGTACGGATTTCCTGGCATCAATCAAGAATAGCGATATCGACGACATCCAGTGGTCATTTGATATCGGAGAAGTCACTGATGTCCCTCCCCAACCCTTTCTCACCAGACAAACAAACGTTGCTGGGTCGTTTGATTGTCAGCTATCTGACGGATGTGACTTATGCACCCTGCTGCCTATTAACAATAAACACACTCCTGTACAAAAAGTGGTGTCCGTCACGGATGCTCACTTTCTCCATTCCTATTTAATTTCGTAGTGATCGAAATAATGAGACGAACGCTGGAAGGTATTCAAAACCCTAGCGTTCAAATAGCTACTGGTGAAAACCTTGTTGACCAGGAATGTACAGACGACATGGTTCTCGTCTTCGAAGAGAAGGGCAGGTGCTTTGGGATGAACTGACTAAAGTCATATCGTCCTTTCGCACGCGCTTTGCACCCAAAAAGTGTAAGGTCATGCTCATGGATATGCAGTCACTGGAAACGCCACCTAAAATCCAGGAAGGGGTACTCGAGGTTGTGCAGCGTTTTACGTATCTTAGACATTGTATACGTTCGGATTATAGAGTGACAGATAAGGCTGATGAACGAATCGCTAAGGCTCAGGCCGCGTTTGCCAATTTGGAACACCCACAATGACAAAGCGGTACACCCATGAATCTCATGGGACGCGTGTATTAGGCTACAGTGCGGGCTGTTTTGTAATGTGAGACCTGGCTCCTACGAGCAGCAGAACTGAGACGTTTTCAGGTCTTCGACAACCGCTGACCCTGAACCGCAGCTCGTGTTCAGCTCACAAACTATACAAAGAGGCGCAGAGGTCCCAGCGGATACAGATTCATTAACTGCGGATAAGGAGAACAAGCAAATAGAAGCCAAACGTGGGAGGCGATGGGCAAACGCAGTGACGACAAGTGGTTCTGCTTGTCCGGTGTGAGAATGAGCGAGAGCTACGCACTGAAGGCGATAGCTTTGAACAGGCCGCCATCGGCTGTGTGGCACAGCCATTTCTGTCAGGGTCACTAACCATTGGTTTGTCTCGTCCCACGGTCTCCATCCTGGAAGACGATTCACTGGCATAGAAAGTAAACGGAATAACCAGCATAAACTGTGGTGTGACCAGCTGGTCTATCGAGGGAGAATAAACTTTTCTGAAAACCATTTGCCATAGTTCAGCAGTAGTGGCCCGATGTTCCCACAAGACTCGCGCAATGCTTCGGAGGCACCGATGGTCAAACACAGAGTCTCTAACGATCTTCCACACGCAGTGGTCACGTCGCTGATCCACAAATTAAGACAGATCGGATCGCAGCATTGTTCACTCTGCCCATGACAATCGAGCTGTCACGTCAGCGCCACATGCCTTGTAGGTTAGCTAACGATGCCATCGCTTTCCCAATTCCGGAAGGCCATGACTTATGCGGCTGCCAATATGGACAAAGCTATCCACCACATCGACCGGTACACCTGCAAGCATGAGGTTTGGGCTTGGTCCCACCCAATCCTGCAGCAACACTTTACACTGCACAGATACGAGCCTACCGAAATGTTTAAAACAATTTGCATTTCCAAAGAGTCTCATCCAAGTAGAGCAACATCGTTGGTGTACCCAGTAGCGAGAACAATATCCAAGGTGTTAGAGGCAGGCAAATAAGATTCACACAATACGTCGATTACGAAGTTAAAGAGGAAGGGCGACAGAGGACACTCTTGTCTGACACCACTGGATGCGGTGAACTCAGGAGAGAATTTGCCTTACACACGTGCGCGTCCA
>SJOL01008063.1:14248-154828 GCA_004794785.1 Opisthorchis felineus | reverse complement strand
TTTCATCGACCACGAAAGTAAATAGGAATGGAGGGAGTGGGCACTGCTGACGGACACCACTTTGTATACGGAAGCTTTTGGAGAGCTCTCCGTATACTCTCACACGTCCGTAAGTCTGAGAATACAAAGAACCTATTATGTTCACAACCTTCCGACATTCCTTGATAGACAAGCGTGTCGAGGAGAACAGACCGGTCAACCGAGTCGAATACGCCTTGGAAATCCAGGAATACTAAAATTGTAGGTCATTTGTATGTATGACGTTGCTCTAGCACCCGACGGAATGTGAAGATTTGGTCGACGTAACCCCTACTGGACCGGAATCCCGATTGCTGCTCTCGAGGCAGTGTTTCACGAGCCATCATAAGGCGATGAAGCACAAGTGACGCCAGCAATCTCGTTATGACCGGGGTCAAGCTGATCCGCCTGTGATTACCACAATCACTACAAGCCCCCCTTTTGAAAATGGGCACTATCACCGACTCTGTTCAGTTGTCTGGGACAGTCTCCTTTCCCCAAATGCAGGCAAACAAATCAGACAAGCGGTGACTGAAGATTTCACCCACATCTTTGAACAATGCGGGTAGGAGGTCATCCGGACCAGAAGCTCGGTGGCGCTTGGGAGAACATACGCAGTCATAAACCTCCGAGGGTTCCAACTTCACAGCCCAGGGTCCCACATCGGCTGTGGTCTTCAGATGAGTGGCAGCTGGTGGTCGCAATATCCGTTGTTCGAAGTATTCGGGCCAACGGTCGAGGCGTTCCTGTTTATTCAAGATGGTCGCTCCATTCTGATCCTTGATGGTTTCGCTCACAGGTGGTTTCCGGGGCCCGGTAGCACGGATCAACTGGAATAATCTTGGGGCATTCCCGGATTTCTGGGCCTTTTCCATTTCCTTGGCTTTCTGTGTCCATCAGACTTCACTGCTATGTAATGCACATGCCGAACCATCGTTTGCCCAAGACTGGTCTTCCGTGTCCAATTCTAAGTGGTGCAAGCAGAGGGCTTGTCAACCTTTGACCCAGCAGAGGAAAATGTAATCGATTACGAAAAGTCCGGGTGTTGTCGGTGCGACTCACCCTCCAGGATGTATCTCTCGCTATCTCCCCTGGGCGCGGTTGGAGGCCCTGCTACATATGGCCGCTAAGCAATGTCAGTGGCTTTTTTTTGTCACTTTATACCCGCATTGCCTGAATGAGTGTCTGGCGGTGAAGGTACATCGGAACGACTGTGTTGGACCAGCAGTAAGTCCCTTCTAGATCAAATTTTATTCTTTTGTCCACAATAAGGACTTTAAATCAACTATGGCTGTAAGGCAGTGAAGCATCAGTGTTGAACACTGATGTATTGCTGTCAATAAGGATAGTGTTCTTTTTGGATGGAGAAACTGTCCACTCAGATATCCAGTTACTTTCGACGTTGTGGAACATAAGCTAGTTGGTCTACAGTCGCTTGTTCAATGGAGGTTCCCAAGTCCGTCCACTGGTCATTTGGCTGAACCACCTGGTCAGCTAAACGTTGGAGTTGTTGGCGTCTAATGTAGTAGTCATTGCATCGAAATTTATCTGCTGGTCCTATTTGGGAGGCCGAGTAGTGCTGTGCTAACGCGCATCGGATGACCCTCTTTTCATCTGGCACAGAGCTGGAGTTTAATCTGGCTCGCACAAGTGTGCTATCTAATTTGTTTCCAGCATTTTAAACTCTATAAGATTTAAAATATTCCACTGATGAGGTGTGTTGCGGGCTCAACAGGCTCAACAACAGAGATGGCTCAGTGGTTATAGCGCGAATTTGCTGACTGGGAGGTCCGTCGTTCGAACTTGACCTCTGCCTCTCGACTTCCCCTGTCCAGGCTTGGGAAACGTGGCAGTATCCCAGCCCTCGTGCTTCCTTTTGGTGGCGTGGCAGTTGGGCACCGAAAGCGTGATACACCTGAACGATTTTTTTTCGACAGAATATAGTCTATCTGGGTGGCCGTGTGACCACTGATTGAATACCAAATCAGTAACTGTCTTCTGAAGTGCTGAGAAAGGGCATTGGAAACGAGCTGGGTAAGGGAGACGAAGGTCACAAGCCTGTCACAGTTTCCACAACGCCGACCTCATGAAAAACAACCAAGTATATGGAACGTTCCACTCACCCGTTACAATCAACAAACCTTGTCTTAAGGTCATGTTGATCTGGTGCAATCGTTCATAAACCTTAAGGTTGAGACCGATAGAGACGTGGGGAGATAAATAGATAGTAAGACCAAGCTCAAGGAAACCCCTTTGAAACCAGCCACCACAAGCCTTGGAGGTACTGAATTCCAAGCAGACTGCGACTAACTGCGGCAATCACAATACTGGGTGCCCGAGCTGTCTGCTGGTTCTGTGATAAGGTCAATAAGAAGCGCCTGATCGAGATCCTTAGATTTTTTGTGCACCAGAGTTAAGTGAACGGGTCTCTGGAAGACTGACCGATAGTCGTTAAGAGCGCGCATGCAGATGCTTTGGAGGGATGCGTAGAACATTCCAACTAATTAGAAACTGGAGCGACACATCCATTTCAAGCATACATATTTCGTCCGTCTATATCAGAATTGTAGGAAAACCGCCAGGCGCAATCCACTCTCCCAGGTCCGCATGAAGGTTGACCGCGAGGGGATATGATAACGGTAATGTCTCATCCCAGTTCTTGGTCTGATCGCTTTGAGCTAGTGCTTTCAGCAGAAGAACTACCAAGGGTACATAATGTGTATTAAACTCCAAAAGTAGGTCTAGAAAATATGCATAGCGCGTTGTATTTCAATTAGACGTAACGACACCCTGGAAACTTGGACACTTTCCCGGCACGACTTCGGCGGCCGGCTTTTCCAGCTTATGCTGGAAAACGATTGACTACTGGACCCACGTTTTTCACCAATCACCCTTCGTCTTGGTACTCGAACGGCAAATAGTTAGGATCCTTTGACCAATCACGAGCGAGCTGGGCTCACCGGACGACGTGACGCAAAAATGCGAGCGCTGGGGCCTTCTTCGCGCGCAGTACCGCCTCAAGTCGCTTCCTACAGCTATAGGAACATTGGAGTTGATGTGCAAGTGTGAGGGAAGCTCGACAGATAGACGTCAAAGTCTTCTTGCAGAACAGAAGTTACTTGATTGCATAAGGAGATCTGCAGATCGGAAAGCCTTAACTCAACACAGGTTGAGGCAGCAGACGGAGATAGTGAGCGTGAGGAATAGCGTGTTCTCCAGAATTGATCAATGTTGGGTTCTCCTCGAGGTATGAAATTTGGCAGCCGGCAATTCGCAGGTCGTATTTGAGGACACGGATTCACGGACTGATACACAGGATCGAGGCATTCGCCCAAGATTCCCGGGTCGGTCTTGTTCCTGTCGTTCAGCGACTGCCATTCACCTGAAAGGCACAAGCGAGAAAAGGGTGTAGCACTGCTCTTTATGTTCTCGGCGCGGGGCAGTATGCTTGCCAGCGCGAGGGCTCGCATAAAAATGTGTCTAATAGTGCTTTGAACTGGGTGCTAGAAGGAGCGTGGACAACCGTCGGAGGAAGGTTGATCCACACAGCAACCACTCGAAATGAGAAAAAGCTTGGCCTAATGAAAGTGTGCGCTCTGAGCTTAAAAATCTTCTTACCATGTCCCCGTCGTGTGTTTACTGGGTCAACGGTGAAAAACCCGTTGGCCAAACCCTGTTCAAACAGGGCATAAGTAAGAATTAAGCCTCCCCGGAGGCGACGATACTCCAGGGGAAAGAGGTCAAGCACCTCGAGACGCGTTACATAGACCACGGGTTTAAGGCCCGCAACCATTTTCGTAGCAGCTCGCTGGGCACGCTCAATGAGGGTTACGTCCTTCGTGCGTCCCGGGTAGACAACTTGGTTAGCATATTCAAGAAACTGTCTGAAGTAGACCCCATGGAGTATTTGGAAGTCCTTGCGAGTAATACGGCAGAAGCTGCGCCGAATCATCCGTGGAACGGCGAATGCCTTTTGGGCCGATTTCTCATGGTGCAATGAGAAGGACACGTTTGAAGAGAGCCAGACGACGATTCGAAGTGAAGTGTGCGGACTATCTGGATAGGAGATGTTCCATTCCAAAAAAATTCTCACCACTGAGATGACAAATTATGTCAACATCCCTGTTGCGATTGAAGAGGATGCAATCTCAATGAGTGGTCAGTGGTCGGAAAGCGCTAAAATTAGTGAGCCATGGTCGGGATCGGACGAAAAGTTTTTGCTCTTAGTGGAGGAGTCTTCTAAAAAAGAAGCTTTGTTCCACCAGCTCCCAGGGCTCAAAGTGCGGTTACGTTGATGGTGTGTGTTCCGATCCTAAAAATCACCATCTCGGTGAAAGGGATGATGGCATATTGCCAGGGTAATGTGAGGACTTCAATGGAAATGGGAGAGAAGGGCCAGTCTTAGCACATGAAGACAAGCAAATCGGCACGCTCTGGAAACTTTCCAGTGTATTTTGTGGGGGCTGAAAACAGCTGAGCAGTAGTATAGATGTAAGCGTAACGACTCCTTTGATGTTGGATTATCGCTATACTTTCTAGCGCGTACATCTGTTACCTTTTACAAGTTTCCGAATTTTCGTACCCCGAAGCCGTACCAAGTTCTCCGGACGATAACATCATATTTTCCAGGTGTTCAGTTTTTTATTCAATCCTGGTACCCCATTACAGCTGTTAGGACTCGACTGATTACTTCGACCTCAACGTTCCGCCGGTAACCCCGCCTAGCCAGATTCTACCAACAGTTGAATAATTACTTTCGTGTAATTTTAAAGTCTAATGTTTAAATCAACTGTTTGGTAAATGGCCTATCGCATCCGGTCTATCAACGTATAGCAAAGTGCGAACCTTGTGAAGGCGCTTTTCCGGGACCGTAATAGCTGTTTGCGGAACCTAATAAATTCACACATAGGCGACAAATGCTGACCACTTGCAAACAAGGACCTGGAGAAACCACTGGCTTAAATTCCTGGCTAGTGCTTCGGGACCGGTCTTTATATACGCAAAATTGAAAGGAAATTAGCCAACGTCGAGTGCCTTTGTCGCTGGTTAAAACCTGTCCTGGCGGCAGCATATGTCTCGGGCAATCTTTTGGTCAATCCAAGACACCAATTGTGAGAAACAAAACGATGCTTCTCTGTGGACCATGTAGTACCGAATAACCACCCGCATCCCACCCTATATGTTAATATTCGCCGATACTCCCGACTGGAATCTCGTCTCCTCCTCCGGCTCCATGCCTACTTTCTGAGTGGGCACTACCGAGCTGTTCACCAGCTGTGCGTGGTAACGTTTTAGACTCCTTCGTCCTGAAACGCTCTCTTAAGCAGATTTCCCAAACTGCCTGCAAGCTTACCACTCGTACACAAGAACTAACTGCAAAGGCGCGTACTCCCCAGCCATGATGTTGGGCTACGTTTATTCATGCGCCCCCTGCCCGACAGTGAGAATGATGGCACAACTATGGCTTAAGCGGCGCTCCACTCAATTAGCGTACGTTCCTCATATCCACGTGTGGTCATACCCATTCACTCCAGTCACGTATCGCCATCCCTCAGTGTCTGCAATTGAATAATGGTTGTTATATTAGGATCCGTTACTTTTACGTTGCTAAAGTTGTAAGAAATTGTAAAAATTCCTAGCCGCCTGCTATTTTAGGCTGCAGAGTATGCAATTTTTCTAGGGCTTACTGGTAATCTCTATTATTTTTCCCTTGGTGAGCCCCAAAGTTAGATATGGCCATTAAGTCGCCTCGTATGGTTTGCATTGACGACCCATGCTACACTCTCTACGGACCCATGAATATCCCTAATCAACCCTGATCCCGTTTCGCCACAATTCCCGGCCAATTCTAACTGCCATAGTGACCAAAACAGGTTCGCCCAGGGCGTTTGTGCACGATGATATCAAGGAACCAAAGTACGACATCGCGATGATCGTACCGCGGCTGTAGTGCCCACTCTGGTGGCATGGAGGGAATTCATCATATCTCTGCTAAGGCCTGACCTAATGAGTTGCCTGCACACATAAGGACGTCTAATTTTACTGGATTTGCGTCATAACTATAAAATACTTGCTGTCTTGCCGCACCACCTGTACTTTCTGACCGCAACCTTCACGTCTGTTACGGGGCTGTCCAGAAACCGAAGTCTGTCAGTGCAATGATGGCATGGCACTGCCATACCCAGTCTGATGGTACTCCCACGACTATGTTCCTCTTACTCTCGACTATCATCTCGCCAACCAGGGCCTGTAATTACAAATACAAACGTATTGCTTACCCGGCCCCACTCGCCTCTAGGATGGGTTCCTTCTAACCCGCTAAGCCGTTCGTTCGGATTTAACCATTCCGGTTTTCCGCTGTAATTTCAATTTGCCTCTTCCACTACTCCAAAGATTTTATTTACGGTGTCCGTTCGGCCCTATGCGTTAGCGCTATCTTGCCATCAAAATATCCTTTTCACTTGAATCCATACAACAGCGACACCAGTAGGTCTACTTAGTTCTCATGTAAACACATTTTTGGGACGAAAGTTTCCATTTGTCTCCACTTGGACTTTTTCCCTCTTGAACTTCATTTANGCCTCAGTTAGAGTTGCTCAAGGCTTTGTCCCTTTCTGAACTAAGTGAACGATCCTCCGGATGCGCTCTTTTGTCTTTGTTTACATTTTGAGGATGTCCTACTTTCGGGGGCTCCCGACGCCGTTGCAGTCACGATAAACATCGATGCCGCAGCTTCGTGGCCTCTGGATTGGACCCCTCCGTGTTTAAGAGAACGTCTCTCTTGGTGCGGTTGGACCAGAAAATGCCGCAAAGATGGATACCAAATGAGAGTTAGGAAGCTGACCCTCCTCAAGCATGTATCTTGCATCCTGTTGACCATAAAGGCGCCTGTTGTACTCTGGATGAATCGGCACGCTTAGCCCTCATTATTCATATGGACATTCAATTGCCTCACGCAGTCCACATCAGTCCACTTTTGGGGTTCATGGCTTTCGACCAATGCGCGCTCACCCACCCACCTTCGAAGTTGCGCCGGACGCTGGCTCCGGGGTGGTTTTTTTTACGTTCGGCCACTCCCATCAAGAGTGGGGTCTTTGTCTACTCATACCGATTATCTTTCAAAAAACCCATGCATTTTCAAGTGTTACAGGTGTGATGTTTGACATATATTCAACCAAAATTACGGAGTATTGAAAAAGCGCTTAATTAAGTGGTAGTAGTTACACTGTAGTATGCACTCTGTGGAAGCACCGTTGAACAGTAGTTTTCCGGAGGTAAAGGTTCAGGAAAATTTATGTGAATGGTAAACAGAAATGAACCCCATGAACCGAAGTCCAGCAAGCAAGACTGTACATCAACAAGCAAAATATCAGGTACTGTATACTACTACTACTACTCTGTTACATCTGCGATCGAATCCAAGGACGAGGAGTGGATTTGATCCTGTATGTCAAAGCGCTATTGGTTAGTCATCAAATACGAGTACACCAAACCCCTGGCTATCTGCCTGAGATGGTTACCCATCGCATCGCCCTACCAGTCTCGGTCAGTTTGCTCTTGTCTTCTAAAGGAGCTCCCAAAATCGCAACACGAGCCGGGTCAGATAGTTTCAAAGGTGGATCCGGATCCCTCTGTAAATCACAATAGTCAGNTGTCCGTTCGGCCCTATGCGTTAGCGCTATCTTGCCATCAAAATATCCTTTTCACTTGAATCCATACAACAGCGACACCAGTAGGTCTACTTAGTTCTCATGTAAACACATTTTTGGGACGAAAGTTTCCATTTGTCTCCACTTGGACTTTTTCCCTCTTGAACTTCATTTATTGCGCCGCCCACTGGAAGCAAACCGAAACTATTCTATCCGAACCTATGGGGTTTTCGAAGTTGCTAATCTTACGGGGGGTTAGGCTAGTCCGTTTGAACGTTTCGGTGATAAGTTGTTCATAGCATTCTGTTCAAATGTGAAAAATTTCAGGGTCGTCGATCGCCACCGATTCACATTTCATCATTGGTTTACGAGATAAAATATGAAATCCAACTTGAGCGTATTTTAGGATTCCGCAGTGCCTTTTACAAGTGAGCTGACACCTACAGATTATTCAGTGCAAATCGCACTCGGGAAAATAGTTGAACAATGTTCGCATGCTTGGAGTTCCCCAAACGTGACAAGACAGTTAAGTTAACCCAGCGAACTTTGGTACAACAGACTTTTGGGAAGCTCGCCTTCCATTCGTTATAATAACGGAAGAGAATTTGATGCATTGTATAGTACTGATTCAATAACGCTCTTCTGTGGATGATTCCATTCACGGATATGCGCAAATAGCCAGTAGATAATGTAACGTTGTGAGATATCTGCATGTGAATTAACAACACGACGATAACTTTCCCATTAGAAATAGCCACGCTTGTTAGTTGTAATACGTCATAAAGCACAACCACAGACCTTGGTGGATCTAAGAATATACTTGATCCATGATGGTCTTAAACTGTCACGATTTCTTGATCAGTGCTTCCTACCATGAGAACCTCAAGTGACCCGCCCAAGATGTTCATGTGCGGAGCTGTCTACGAACCCAAGTACGAAGTACTTCAACCCATTCCGGACACACGCCCAGTCAACTCTACTTCATGTACCCTTAACCCCCCACCCATTTCTCCCTAGTACCAAACTCCACCATAAACGAGATTAGTAAATTCCTACTCAGTATGATGTGCCCGGCAATGGACCTATCAATGATGCCGTTCAACGTTCGCTCACTGCTGCCAAAAGTCCATACTCTCCGTGCCATTATCGCCGTCGCACAACCAAGTCTGATTTGTGTGACTGAAACATGGCCCTCAGTTGAAACTCCAGACACGGCTGTTTCAACCCCTAGTTGTAACATCCACCGCCCTGACCGGATGAACTCAGGGGGTGGAGTTTGTGCCATCTATTCCAAATCATAACTCCATGCAACCCCCATTGATGAGTCCAGCCTAGAAGGGATTCCAGAGGCCATCTGGATCTCCGTAGAACAGACCGAACGACCTGTACTAATAGGTTATCTATCTACCACCGGCCCCCTCCCCCGCTTCGATAACTGACTTGTTCCGTATTATCTCCACTGCACATGCCCTTCCCCATTCATCTAATTTCGTGCTGGGTGACTTCAACCGACCGGATATTCCCTGGTCTCCCATTTTGGGCCCTACTCGTTACGCCTCGCTGCTTGCACAACTTAGTGTAGGGGGCTGGTCCCAGATGGTGTACAGCCCCACTCGTGGCCAACACACCTTAGACCCAATATTCTCAAGTGAGGGTCATCTGGCTATGGCCGCAGTTGGTCCATGCTTCCCAGGTAGCGATCACTGCGTCGTTTCGTGCAACGCAGTTAGGTATGGCGAAACAGTTCCTCCGAGTCCTTCCCTCTTTCACCTCCTGACTCCGGATATTTTGTGGGCTTTTTCGTCCTTGCTGGCCTCCCGGGACTGGAACGACTTCTTTCTCTCGACAAACTCACAACGCATTTGTGATGTCTTCTACCGAAACTTATTGGCCTCTCTCTACCTTGCTTCTCCCATTAAGAGTTTTCACCCTGATATCTCCCGCCATGATAAGTTATTGAAAACCTTGGACAATAAAATCCTCCGAGCTGGCAGAGAATATCGGAAAACTCGGGACTTCTCATTAATATTCCTCATCAGCAAACTTTCAACTAACCGAGAGNGTGACGCCTCAAATAGGCTGCTCGACCTGTGGAATGATGGCAGAGGAATTTGGCTCGTATGTGACCCACTCATCGGGCAGTCGGTATAGAAAGCAGGAGGAATGATCCCCTGGTGGCCTCACCTCCCAGTCGACCATAGCTGGGACTAATCCATTTAGCAGACAACTTTGGGAGATATCCGTTGACCGACACCAGCCATAGTTATTGCCGGCCCTTGGTCGTGAATCCAAGTCCATTAGCCTTTTGAAACGCCTCATCAACAGCTTAAACTATCGCCCGTAGGAGTTTTTTCCCATGTTTTACTCCTGCATGTTGGCAGCTTGACTGACGAATAACGACGCAGCCTCCTGCGTCTAAGCAGCGTCTGACAGTGATCCCGCATTTCCTGTGTTTCGGCGAAATTCCCCTTTCGGGGTTCCCCAGGTAAACAAGGAAACTGAAGGATAATCCAGGGAAGTAAAACCTAGCGCGTCTTTTTCGCCTCGTCGTTGTACTGGCCTCAGACAAAGCACTTCTCTCCCCCCCTTTTTTTTTGGGGGGGGGGGCAGGGTGTGAGTTACGCGCACTCGAAGAGTAACCATATGCGGAATACGGATGAAGTACGGAGCATATCTGGTGTACGCCAATTGAATGATCTGGTGGTTAATTGCGTCTTGTTGTTGGCTCTCACTTTAGTTTTGGCATTTGCTAACACGTCATGCAAGTCTTTTTACGCATCTTCTTCGTCTGGTCTTACAATTGTCCATAATAATCGCAATAATAATAGTTCAGGTGTAACACCCTTTCGGTGCGTAGCTGCCATGTCACCGGAAGAAAGGGCTCAGATACTGCCAGATTGTCCGAACTTAGACAGTATCTGTCGAGATGCCGAGGTTGGGTTTGAATCACGGACCTTCCGGCCAGTAAGTTCGCTCCTTAACCACTGCGCTATCTCGAGCTGACAGTTATCCATGCTTACAGATAACCGGCCTACATTACACGGTCAATTCCCAAATGTTTGGAGGTACATCTACGTGGATTTGGAAAGCTTTGGACCGATACCTGGTCTCGCAGGTACTCCACTAGGTGCCACTACTGTTGCTAATAGGACTGTCTCACACTGACGTCCATCGTGCTTCTAGTTAGAAATGCAGGCATCCAACGATCTACCTTCCCACTGATGCGTAGGAAAGAAGCTCTGCAAGAGGTCTCTGACGATGGACTATATTGAGGGCCTTGTTGAAACCGATCTGGATAACGTGTAGATAGCACTCAATACCTTGGCCCGTTTCCCCGAGACAGGAGAATATTTGTAACACAGGAGTTCTTGTGGAATCTGTGTTGCTCCATTGACCACAGTCCGTGATTTATGTGTGTGTTTGAAGCTGGTTTCACAATACATTCGAATGTTTTATAAAGAGCAAGCATAGTCTGCCGGGTGGAAGTTCTTAGAATCACTCTTGGAACCATATCTGCACGTCGGTCTAGCGACTACCACCTTCCACTCTCAAGGAAGCTAACCTTTGCCCGGTGAACTCTGCATGAAGTTTTGCACCGGTGTTGGAAGATGTTTTCCTACAGGAATTCATCAGGTCCCCAAACGGACTGTTCACATTCAAGTTCCTCGGAACGTCCAATAAATGAAACGGTCATTCATCCGTGATATCTCGATGCATAGCTGCCGTGTAACTCGAAGAAAGCACAAGGAGTGAGCTGCCGCCATATCGCACAAGCATAGACAGAAACAGTCGAAGAACCAGGATAGATTTCCAATCACGGTCCGTCCGGCCAGCATTCCTGTACTCCGCCCGTCTAGCTACTTCGAGCTCCGCCGTTGGGGGAAGTTAGAACAGAAGCTCATTTCGGCTTATCCTTCAGCATGGAGTTCCCCACGGTTAACTGACGGAACTCAGTTCCATCCATCCAGGTTCAACCATGCCACGAAAACCAACGGGTAGCAGCACGACGGTGGACAGCAAGTCCCTTTACTGCAAGAAATCGTATCACTAGGCGATAGGAATGTGAAGGCAGTAAGGCATTCTTTTCAGGTGTCCAGCATATCCATATTTTTAGAAGCGGCGATGCTTCCTTCCTCCGAGGAAGGACGGGTTAGGGAGGGTCGAAAACCGAACACTCCGATCGCTCAACGGTTGACCGTGACCGTCGGCGCACTACTCAAGTGCGATCGAAATACTTTTAAAATCAAAGAATTTAGTACTGCTCAAAGGCATCTACTCTGCGCGGTCGTATTACGAGTGAGACGGTAATGCCTTACTCTCTGCGTCCTCAGGTCAGGCTAACAAACTGCAGCGAAGCGGGTCAGAATAAGCCACTTGCTCCAGGATGAGTCCCTCAAGAGGGTTCCAACAACTTGTTTCTCGCAGTTCAGACTTTCGAGTCAGAGGTTAGAGGGTCCTCGTACAAAACCCGCTGCCTTATGGGTTAAACTCTTGAGTCCCCCAACCAAACCCCGTTCTTCAGCCTGGGTAACCGGGAAGTATCATTTATCATCATCATGGACAGCATGACATCAGTGTTCAACACTGATGCTTCGCTACCGTACGACCATGATTTATTTGAAAGTCTTGTGAAGACAAGAATAAAGGTGCATGGGGAAGGGACTTAGCGCTAGCTTACTACAATCATTCCGAGGTGCCTACACCTCCAAACACTCATTTAGGCAATCTGGATAGAAACTGTCAACAAGAACGTTGCTGGCATCGCTTAGCAGACATTTCTTTCAGCGTCTCCAACCGGGCGCGGTGGGGATCACGCGGTCCCTATCCTGAAAGGCGAGTAGCACCGACCCAAACGTTTCGTAATCTCCTTCATACCTTTCTGCCAGGTCAAGGGTTGGCCACTTCCCTGCTTCCGCCACTCTGAGTTGGGCATGAAAAACAGCACTCTCTTCGGCAACCGATGGTTTGGCATACGTAACACATGTCCCAACCAACGCAGCTTCTGGTTCTGGACACATTCTTCGATAGAAGTATCCTTTGCACGGCCGATAACTCGCTTTCTAATTACCTCGTTACAGATTCTCGGACACCAACCTACACGAGCTATGGTTCTGAGACAAAGGTTGCCGAACACCTGAAGACATCTAAGTTCCGCTGCTCGAACAGGCCAAGTCTCACATCCATACAACAAAACAGCCCGTACTGTGGCCTGATACACGTGTCCCTTGAGATTCAGGGATATACCGCTTTGACGCCATAGGTATCTCAAATTAGTAATCGCGACCCGAGCCCAGCTGTCCAGGCGTTCTTCACTCAATATGGTCACTCCATTCCGATCCTTGATGGTTTCGCCCACAGATGGTGTTTGTGGACCGGTCGGACGGATCAACTGAAATAATCCTCGGGCATTCCAGGATTTCGTGGCCACTTCCATTTCCTTGGCTTTCCGTGTCCGCTCACTTTCACTTGACGTCTGATAATCCGTCGCGTCAAGTTATGTTCGGGACCGGCTGGGATATTTCTTTGAGATTTAAGCAGTGCCACTATTCGGTCTGATATCCGGCGTTTGGGTGCGCCATGTAGTACCGTACCACAGGCAAAACTCCCGGCACTGTGCAAAGAGGTGTCAGTCTCATCCCAGTATGAATTCACATCTGATGGTGGGGCATTTGGAATAGACTCTAGAGGGCGATTCTGGTAAATTCGTCTAAAATCCGGATCTGTCAGTCTTTCAGTTGTCAGGCGATTCGTCCGCACCTTACGCGGCCCTGGAAAACGAAGGAAAAAGCGACTCCGGACGAGGGCGTGGTCGGAATCCACAAATGTGTTCCAAATCGACCCGCAGTCAGTTATTGATCCGCGCCATCGGTAACTGATGGCAATATGATCGATTTGAGTTCGTGGCCGGCACGCCGTTGGAGGACACTATGTGGCCAGACGACTTCGGCTATTTCGGAAGCTAGTACTGCATTGAAACAACCTGCGGTCAGCACACAGCTGGAGCAATCGTTCGCCATTGTCCGTACGTACCGAGTCCGATCCATGTCGACCTCCTAATTGAGTCTCAGTTGCGCCAAGCCTTCCCACTTGTGCATTCATATCTCCAACAACCACATTGATATCTGAGCATTTAGCTCGCCGTAGCAGGGCATTCAGGGCCTGAAACTCGTCTTTGATGGTGCCAGGACTACAGTCAGTTGGGGCGTAAACAGACACGACAGACAGACATCGGTCAACTTCCCGCTTATGAGACTCCTTCACAGACGAACCGCACAGAGACGACTATCAACGGGTATCCAGTCAAGCAAAGCTCCTTCCGCCGATACCAACCCCTTCACATCCTGACGCAGCAGCCTATTGATCACCAGAAGTGCGTAGCTGGAAGCGAGTGGAGAGTGTTGGGGCGGTTAGCTCAATCACCGTGCTTGCATCTTGAATTCTTGTTTCTGAGACACAGCACACCCCAATGCCAACCAAGTGTGAGAACAAGAGAAGCTTGTTGTCCTTCTTGCTTCCGTTTGCGGACATTGAAGGTGGTCAGATAGACTGGGCGTCGAGGCTTGAAGATTGATTTCGAGATGCCTGAGGATGTTGGCGTCGGATGACGCACAGATGTTGCCTGCAACACCGATGCAGGACGAACGAAGTCATCAGTCCTAAGTGCTGGGCATACAAGGAGAGAGTTGTTAATGGGTTGGGGACAGGGGGAAGAAAAAGCATGTGAAAGAAAACGAAGGGAGGTGTCAACAGTAGCCTGTTTTCGCCTGCCCGCCCTGCTGTATGCAGCGAGTAAGGCGACCTGGCTGATGGCACCACGCAACGGTTGATGTGGAATGAGTTTAATTGTATGTGCGCAATTCATGCGTGTACGTGGGATGGGATAATACCAGAGCGCCCGCACCTAGACGGGAGGACGATTAGGGTCCTCAACCAAAGCCTTTGACTCAAAAGTCTGACCGCAAGGCAGCGTTTTTTTGCGGGAAATGCAAATACACCGCCGTTTTTACGGAACAAGTCGCCACACATGTTCCAACTCCCAACCTGGAGGAGGTTGAGTTCGTCAGACCTCTAACCATTGGCCAACCTGGTATGAGGGACTGCGAGTGTCGCGCGGATACCCCACAGTGTAGCTCAATGGTTCGCCGAGGTACACAAACCGTCACCCCACGGTAAGATCCACTCTCTTCGTAACGGGAAGTATCATTCACCCTTACAGGTCTTCGTTCACTGACTACTCCCCACATGTCCCTCACCCAAATCCTTCTGATTCATTTAGCTGTCAGTTACCTAACAGTTGCCTTGTATCTAAGCTTCTGTCCAGTAAAATAAATCAACATAAAACCCTATTGAATTCAAGGGGGTTGTGCGTCACTTCGGCTTTGAACATCTGCACTTTGTCATATTAGACAACAGGTACCTCTTGTTGAGACTCTGTTCTCTCTTTCGATTGATGTATGTTGTGCCACCGAAACACAATGAAGACTCTAGTTTGGCCATACCGCTCGAAACTCTTGTTACGAGCCCAGATTTCTCACAACTTACTCTTCATATGTCTGGTGATCCTGATGTAATGGCTCATGGCGTCTACAGTATGAGAATTGCGCATAGCCCCCTGACTGAGTGCGCCTCGCTGGACAGGATTCCAGTAACTAATTGTCTTTGCGCTGTTAGGTTGTCTGGTTCAATCAAGATCAACACACCTCCACGTGGCAAACAGTGTTTGTTTGTTGTGTCTGCATACGCTCAGAGATGGCTCAGTGGTTAGAGCGCGAATTTACTGACCGGAAGGTCCGTGGTTCTAACCCGACCTCTGCCTCTCGACTTCCCCTGTCTAGACAGTACCCCAGCCCTCGTGCTTCCTTCGGGTGGCATGGCAGCTAGTCACCAAAAGGGTGCTACAGCTGAACGATTATCTTATTATTATCTTATACGCTCCCACAGATGACAGCTCTGAGGCCGAGAAAGAAAGCTCCTATCCTGATTAGTCATGGTTGCTTCGGTCAGCAGGATATACAGATGTAATTCTTGCAGAGCTGAACGCTCTGAAGAACATAAGCTGCCTTCCATAAAGCCAACCAAATGAACCGGAGTGACACGTATATCAGTCTGCCGTCGCCGACGGGAAACCTGGGTGCACTTTCAAGGCTCCAACACAACAAGGCACCTGGACCAAACGATTTGCCACATGCACTCTCCAAAGTTTATGATGAATCACTCGCGGCTATTCTGACTACTTTATATCTATGAACTAACTCGGTTGGGACTAGGAAGCTGACGGAGCAAGTTAGACCTTGTGATCACAGGACATCTCGACGATGTACAGGTGTTGAGTATCCTAAAGCCTTCAGACAACAGTAACAATGACCACATTGAGTTTCCACTCAACTATGACGGATTGGGAGAGCCAACAACTATGTGAGAATCTGTACATACTTCGCTGCAATGCTTCTCCGATCATCTAAACTGGTTTTAGCTGCATTGATGCGCGGTGTTACGTCATAAAATGAATCCCAATACAATTGCTAGAAGTACTTTTTCTTGTGGAGCGAATCGTTAGGAGCGGTATTGCTGCCTGGGAAAGAGGCGTGATAGTAAGTCCCATATTAGAAAGAGAGAAGCCCAAGCCCACTTCAGACCCAACGGTACTCCCAGGAAGTAAAACAGGACAGGGCTACGGGGCGGATTGCCAGCAGAGTGCAGCAGACGTGCTGGGAAACTCAAGATTCTCGGATAGCACGAAACGTTTGTTACAGTCCCTAACCCTGCCTTCCTGTGACAGACAGTTGGCGATGTAATGTACGGGGATGGTCAGCTTTCAAATACAAATTCCGGGATAGCTGGTGACCTCCGGTTTTTTCAGCTGGTTTATATTGAAGACTCAGAAATTTTCTTCCAAACCGTCCTCGTACAGAAATGCTGGATATTTCGATCATGCCATGGTGCTGAATGGGAATTCCTTAAAGGGCTAGAATGCTTAGACGTTAAAAAAAGCCATCGGGCCCAGATGAAACCTATCCGACCGTACTGCAGTTTCTTTATTATAACCAAGTCTGGATTAGGACAACAGTCAAACAAACCGAGAGTGGCAGATCAGGTATGTTGTAACCAACTGCTGTCGCCGCTCCAGTGCCTTAGTGTTGGAAAAAAATCGCCAACAAACAACACAACAGCTTTATTGCGAGTGCAAAAGTTACAAGGGGTCTCGCGCTATTTAAAAGGCACTTTTAACATTGGTCCAGGCCGCCTGATCGGCGTTTGGTGAACACCCATCGTCATCGGTCGTGCTTCTGTGGTGTACCTGAACACTCGTCGGCTGTTGCTGAATTGATTGATTGACTGCTTGAGTGTTCGATCGGAAGTTTGCTTTTGTGGCCTGGATACTTGACGGCTTCCCTGCTGTGATTTTGGTGGGGTTGAGTGTGTCAGTAGGTTTTGGGCATTCTGAGACTGTTTTTGGGAATCTGACCTTCCTGACAAGATATGATGATAAAAAACGATCGCGAGTGGATCTGGGGTTTGAGCAGTTTTATCACTTCGTACCACTTCGTGGAAATAGGGTGAGGAAATCAGTGGCAGAAGTTTTTTCCTCTAACTGTGGCATCTCTATGGGATAAATAGAGTAGCCTATGCGGAGTGTGAACATTAAAATCACGAAGCACGTAGGGATCTATGGCAAAAAACTGAAATATATGTTCTCAAGTAGCGTTGAACGAAGTTAGTAGTGTCAACACTGACGTTTCTGTCTGTATTCTCTCCGTATCCTGTGATATTCTTCATGACGTTCGCTTATTAATGATGCTGTTCTTCTTGGACGGAAACCCGTAGAAGTGCCCGTCACACCCAAAAAGCTCAAAGCTTTACTGTAAAACTAGTTGAAAGTGAACTCATACCTGACGCGTGTAAACAAATCAATGGATGTAGCTGACAAATCGGTTTATCTGACATGTTAAGTTCGTTCCAGTTGTTCAGCTCTCAGCAGCGTTTATCTACGAATAAGTCACAATAAAATGATCCTTACTAACCTGTTTCATCCGCGGCGCCATTTTATATCTCAGATGTATGACTTACACTGCCATTGTGTACCCCGTACTGTTATGTCGCTTAAAAATTGGCTAGCGGATACTACAACCCCAGTGTTGGTCGAGAACCTCAGTAGAAAGGTGTATATTGTGCATTATCTAGTTCAGCATAGCAATTGAGCCTTAAGTGCGATTTTATCAACCTACTCCGCATTTATTTCTAGGCGTACCTCTTCTTTGTACGGCATGTTGCCACCTTACGCACGGCTAAAGTTATTTAACGATGTTATCTGTGAGATGTACAAAGAACGGATCATTATCGGAAGGAGTACTAGTGCAGCACCTGTCGACGTTGATGTGGGCCAATCTTCCTTCGTGTCGCGTCAACATTTGGAACTGTTGTGGGAGACGAACATTTTGAAACTTCGTTGCAATGGCAAAAATGGTATTTTTGTGGACAGATCTTTTCGACCAGGTGATTCACACCCCAGAACCCTTCCCTTCAGGTAGGCTAGTGTTCCCGTACATATGTGCATCGGGCCGTTTGAGTAGCGCTCTTCTGCTCTACAATTTCTAAGCTTTTTTCGGACTTCATCTTTCTATGTACTGTGAGTTCATGAAAAATTTACCCTTAGTGTAGTACCCTCAACTTGGTATAGTCTGCATAGGGCTTTCACTGGGCCGACTGAGCTCACCACAAAGATGAATTAACTCAACTCATAGGTGATCTTGTCCCGTTCGAAGTCCCGTGGTGTTGAATAGTTCATTCTGAATTGAATTTATTATTTTTTGTGTTTAGACGCTTTACTTGAACGCGCCACCGTACGGGAAATTGGATGGTACTGCTGGCCATATACTTGAAACAACAGCTGTTTTCGCACCTCCCACAAATGAATTTAGCTGGGAACTGTGGGGGGTCCACTAGAGCTCAATACGACTCTATTATAACAACAGTACTAATAGTAATAGTAATGATAATGGTATTAACTAATAACAATATACTAATATAATATAAATAATAGTTAATAATAATAATTATTAATAAATAATAATTAAGGATAATAACAGTAACACTGATGGTAGTGGTGCATTTTTAGCCCATTATGATTGTATCATCCGCTCCCAGAAAAACTACCGGTAATCCAGCATACCGATGTGGTGAGTGGATCCTCATGACAAATCCCTTTTTTGGTCTTTCATTAAACTATCGCCACCCAAAACGAGAATGATAACCTGCTACCAAAGAAGCCAGTTATAAATGGCCACTGTACTTTCTACAGAATTCTAGAAAAAGATCGTTTCTGCTCTTTCTCGGGAATGTGGCATAATTTTCTGGGCATCCTGGGATGAAATTCCTGCCTTCTTAATCGCTTCAGTGTGATCTCTAAAGAAGTGTATCATCGATTATGTGCCCATCTGCACTTTGTTCGATTGCGTGAATCGGAATGCTTCACTGCCCTTATCACATTCCTCGTTGTCAACAACACAGGAGACATCTATCTTGGTCTCGATATAAGCATCGTGTTGCCGCGATTTCTGGAAAAAACAGCGGAGAAGTTGGTTAACGCTGTTTGTTCGTTAAAGCTGTGTGGTTAAGGCGTGAAACTACCAGAAACTACCAGAAAGTCCGTGGCCCGAGCCCCGATCGGGCACAACGGTGATGTCACCTCGAATGGTGAAGAAACCTTCGTAAGCTAATTGCCCAACTCGGTTAGCAAAGCAACCACCGTCTGTGCAACCTGGGCCACTATCGCCCTCCTAGTGTTCGCACTTTGTTCTTGGCGGTTGTTGACACCTTTGGGAAGAATCCCTCGCACAGGGGCAATTTCAATCGCTATATCCTATATGGTACCCGTCATGTTTTTCCTCGCCTGCTACCATCTTTCGAATCCGAATGGTTTTACCACCCCTGATGCAAAATTGTCACTTATATGACCAAAACGGTGGTACATCGCGCTGGTCATTCTAGTGATGAACTCGTATTGTTTTTTTGTTGACTTCACTGTGATCTTGGTATCAAGGTGCCTTATTGTATCCACTACTTCTTGGACCTAACCTAAAGTGGGCAACCATTATGGAAAAACTCCACATGTTCCACTTCACAGGTAAGCCCAGTATTCACTTGTATGTTACTCTCCGTGATGTTGAACACAAACCGACTTTCTATGCCTGCCATTTTACATAGTCGTCTGATGTACACCTGGATCAGTTAATCGACCTCCACCTTATTTCGCTAACCAACCATAGCAAGTGGCATTGCGTTTCATACTAATTCAGTGCTGTTTTCTTTCTTAACATTTCCACAGATGTGTACTGCGTTTCCCGAGCACGTCGATTTGCATTCAAGTAGAGCAATGTCGCCGTGTCAGTGGCCGGAGACGGCCTCGGTCTAGTTTACGTTTCCTACGCAGATCATCCGCTGATGGCACGATGCTGTACGGCAGCAGTGGTTCTGATACCGACACCCATTCAAGCGCAAAACGTCGTCGCCCAACCACACTGCTAACGGATAACGAACAAGATTCGTCGATTGAAGACACGTCTGATTCAGCAAATGATGGAGAACAACAGCATAAGGTAGACAAATCCATTCCATTACTGCAAACAGTGCAAGTTCAAAGTCGTACACGACGCAAGCAAGCGCTAGTACCCAAGGGTGTGATTCGACTTCAGCCCACCGATTCATCCACGTCAAACAAGGAGCGCGATTGCCATGCAAACTCCGCATTGTAAGTAGGGTTTCACCCGTTGTGGTTCGTTTCGTTTCCTTTAAGTTTGTATGTATGCTAGTTCGTCTGCATCTTAATGAAATCTTTTGTTGAGAAGCCGTTTCATTTTGGATCCCGGAAGTATGTCTTGACAGCTTCAACATTTTTACGACAGCATATCACTACTGCTTGTGTCATCTGGACTGCATAGGATAAGTCAATTTGCAAAATTCTGCGATGGGCATTATCTCAAACAGACACAAGTTTTTGGTATACTTACGTGAAGGACAGGAGAAAAGACGAGAAAAAATTGAGATTATCCTAAATAGTATCTCATGACCTGTTCAATTGCCGCCTAACCATTCGGATAGCACCGGAAAATGTGAATGTAAATCTATCGTCGAATAGCTTAAGTAAACCTTAATTCTTACTGCTTCACAAGGGGCTGGGCAGATCTAAACTTGGACCACCTAGCAAAGATCGGATAGCTGTTGTCCTTTCCTTGACATCTGGATTCCAGCATCCTCTTTCCAGATTATGTGGAGGTTTGGATATTGAAGAACTCCTTATAAAGATACAAGGTCGCTCAACTTCTCTTTCCTTAATATATGATTGATAACGTAAATATTTGAAAGCCTACGTTGTAGCTTATTTGAAGGGGTCAGGTAATCTTGACTCGCCACAACATTGTGTATGCTTATCATCTTTGCAGTTTTTTGTTTGTTGCTATCGCTGAAATTGGCGGTGTCGTGGTCAGATATAGTCTATTTATCCATTTCTGAGTTAGCGAATAGACCCTTACTACGTCAAACATTTCCAATTCGTGCTTCGAATCGAATAAGCTGTAGGGCACACTGTTATTATATTTAGCGGCATTCGTGAAGAGCGAATTTTCGAAATCTCCAAAAGTTTGTTTTTTGCGTGTGCTAAATTTTGGGCATGTTCCTGTGCATCTATAACAGAGGTGGTTATTGAAGGTAGTATCTATCTTGAATTTTACTGTTTTCACAGAAATGTGAGTTGCTTAACCTAGAGAAACCACCTGTCCTTTGGGGTCCTGGAGGGGCGACCTTTTATCTCGGGTCGTTGGCTACTTTTTGAGACACATTTGGTCAAAATTCATTCAAGAGGAGACCATCTGTTCACTAAATGGTGCTGTTTGGCACACAATAGTTCATCTTCATTTTCCTGAATGGCGCGCGTTGCACTTGTAGGAGACGGATTACAGGCAGTCCGAACCAAAAGTTTTTCGTGCAATTGTGTGGTTTAATATGCTCACATGCAGTAACATTTGTGTTTTGGTGATAAGGTAGTGGCAAGCCCATTCCCCTCCAGATTAATCGGGAATTCTGTTGGCATTGACGACATTCGGATCAGGACCAATTCACATCGTTAGGCTCATGTGATTTATCGATAGTGTTTGAGAGTCGCCCAAGCTGTCCATGTGGTTACCGTCCGCCGCTACCATAGTGGGTTGTCCTGGTTCCCATAGAGATCGTCTTGACATATTTGCTCGTCTCCGTTTAGGCAGTGTTATGTCAGAGTAGAATTTAGTTTCCTCGATTTTCCTATCTGCTGGCCTTGGCTACCCATCACTAGTTTGGCGCACAAGTGACCACTATTTCCTTATCAATCTGTTGTTTCTCCTACGCTGGACGCTGTCAAACGCAGTTATGAAGAATTTCCCGTCTGTTACTGCAAAAACATATATTGACCGAGACTGTGAAATTTCGTGCTAGGCATTCTGGTCTATGGTGAAAGCAGATTAAGTTAGTCTAAAGAGAAAATTCAAGTTGGAGAACTGTTGGGATAAACACGGATAAGGATGGCTGATGACCAAGATTAGTACATTTTTCACGGAGGTAAGGAGCGGGTGTATGATTGTTACTTATGGATGGGACTCAAGAGAATCCTCCACAGAAGTGAGATATCACAAACGAGACCAATATTCATACTCGCATGTTGGTCTTCCATCTTCTGAACTGAAACGAAAAGCAGTCATTTTGTTAGAAGAACAAATGGGGTATTGGAAGGAAGTACTCAAAGTGGTTCTTCCTTTGTGATAAAAAGCTTGAATCTGTGTGAATTGGGTTACCTGTTTGACCACTTCCAACCAATAATGTGGCTTTATGAAAGAATCCATCGGGGAGAGTTCTTCAAAGTTCCGTTGACAGCAGACCTGATCTTGCTTGCACGAAGAATTACACTTAGCTATCCAAAATATTTTCAGTACATCATGCACATCACACATAAACGTTCTCGAAACTTGAACAATATCAACAAAACTTAACTCGTTTGTCGACTGGCTACATGTTGTAGAACATTAAAGATAGGACTTACTGTGTATAACAGCACATCGATTAGGTAATATAAAAACTGCCGGTTTTTGCCGCCAACCGTATCCTTCGCATTACACTCACCAAGTGACGGAATCATATCAGCGGGGAATTTCATCCACCGCAGGAAACTCGTGTTTCGTAGCACAGGATTGAAACAGACGATGTTAGGAACTCACGCAAGTTTGTAGAAAGGGAAACATGCGGAGGTACATATGACATCTGAGATCAGTTCACCTGAATTCTACAGTGCCTTCAGTCTGTATATGGTGGTGTGTGAGATAACCATTGGTTAGGTTTGAAAGGTGTGTACCTTCGTCAAACCAACCAGTATCTGATTCAGGGAAGTAGTTTGAAACTTTGCGAACTTGCGTGATGTTCGAATAATCCGCGGCATTCAGCAGAATTTTCTTGATATTCATTATCATTAAACTGGACAGTCTATTTTGTAGCACCAGAAAATTTCCACTAATAATCGGGTTTGGCGCAGCTGGTTCCACGTTGCTAGGATGAAACTGATGAAAGCTCTCGAATTCGTGGATACACTGAACAGTTGCACTAGAAAGTAAATTGAACATTCTGAGTCTTGCAGGGCATCCGGTCACTATTTTGTGCCAAAAAATGTTTTATTGATTTTCGTTTTTGTTTGAGATAAAAAGAAAGGTCGCTTCTGAGACAAGACGACTTTCGTTTATCGCCCTCTTTTCAGCTCTCCAGAGGGTGATAGCTGTCTCAATGCGGTCGTGCAAACGAAAATGTACGCTGGCTTTCACATGAGTATGGTTTAGACAGGTTTCCCACGTGTATTGTAGCCAAGTTGTCACAAAGGAACCAGTTCGTTCTCGCGTAGGTGACAGGCTGTGTGGAACTCATGACCATCTTGGCGAGGGATTCTCGGAATACACTTTAGTGTAAGTGTCACATTCCATAGTTCAGATCAAGCTTGTATCAAGCGTGACACACAACTGACAAAAAGCTTTTTTGCACGTGGGATTTCGCTGAACGCAGCAGTGTACTTTCCCACATCGATCAAGTAACTGGGATTTTCCATACTTTTTAGGGTGACTTAAGTCATCTTCATTTAATTAACAGGTTATTAGATGCCCTGAAAAATGCTGATCAAAACCTTTGGAACGTAGTCACCTTTTACAGATGCATAAAACACCTGCGTTAGACCACCTGTTTGGTCCCGGTTTTTATGACCTGTTGCTCGCCACTTTTCAGTTTTTGGCACGGACCAACTGCATCAAAATCAAAATTAAGGGTAAACATGCTCTGATTTGTGTTGTTTGCGAACTGGAGTCAAGTTGCGAGCCTCATTTCATACGCACATGACTTCATGTGCCTCTGTCGCTCTTGCTTCCTGGGTCCTGAGCCGTTATAGCAAAGTTATGACCTCATTGCTCTTAGGGAAGTCAGCCAGGTGGGCGGCGCAGATCCAATGTTTACTCGATGTGTACTGAGAGCAACCCGATCGATATCCTACTTACAATCTTGTGCTTATACAACAACCCCTTTGCTGTGTGTGTGGCAAAAATAACTAGTTCGGCAGGAGGACGCTGCAGTTTCTTTGTGGGTTACTTTATGCTCTCAGCCTCGGATAATAGACTGTTTTTTAGGAGCACCTCTCTTGGAGGTGCTCATATTAGTAATGATTTTAGAAATAAACGTTATTTTGTTTCAGTAGTGAAAAGGCTTTCCCTCATCCTAACCAAATCAACTCAGCTTTATTTGCTCAGTTGAGAATGTTGCTGTTTGAATTCATGAAAATTGTGATTATTATATGTTATTTCCGACTGTCTCCACAGATCTGAAAATGTTCGAACGGATACTATCTCAGACATTCCACTCTCATGTTCTGCTGAAGTATCTCTTCAACAAAGTTATCCTATCGGAATGAACTGCGCAATAAGATCTTCACTAGATCACACATCTCCAGTCTCGGTTGCTGTCACCTCAGCGACAACAACATGCTCGTTCCCAACCAGGCATTTTGTTCTCACCGCTGTCCCGGTTTACTCACCTCAGTCTAAGGTCACCGCGGTGCTTCGCCTGACCGATCTGGAACGAGGTGATCGGAATAACAAGCCACCCTACTCATACGCTCAACTGATTGCTCAGGCCATTGCGAGCCAACCGGATCGACAAATCACGCTGAGTGGCATTTATGACTACATCAGTCAAAACTATCCATACTACCATACACAGGATAAAGGCTGGCAAAACTCTGTGAGACACAACTTGTCATTGAATCGTCATTTCATCAAGGTTAGTTTCTGGACAAAAATGACTCGAATTCACATGGAAACACGTTCTACAGTCGGGTTGGATTGAGTCATTATATCATTTAGAAAAATAAGCCTATAGCCGTGAACTGTTGGAGGGAACGACCTTGTCCGTGAGCGTGGGATAACTCAGATTGTTAGAGAAACTGATCATTTCTAGGATGTTCTCAGTCTCTGGCATTCACAACGAACTCACTGGGGCCATTGCGCAAATGTTAAATGTCAACAAACTGGTGTAACGGCGATCAGGTGGAGATAATATTACTTTTAGTTGCGTCAAATATTACTGCGTGACACATCGGTCCAAAGTTTTCAGTATTGTTCAACTAATGATCAGCACGTGTTCTAGAAGGGAACTATTAGCCCCAACAATAATCCTCATCTGGTTCGCTTCTCCTCATAAGAAAATCGGGGCTATCGGGGCACTCCTGCTTACATGAGAAGAGATCCTAGCCGGTGAGCGAAGAGCTGCATAATGACATCACGTAAGTAGGTGAGTGGTTGCATCCATTCCTTTAGTCTTCCTCAAATGTGCGCTCAGACATGGGCATCAATCAACCATATCAAGCATCAACCATCATCGACCCAGAATTAGCGTAAACACTGCACTTTTTAGGTTGTGGGAGCAGTCAGTTATGGGACGAAGAAAAGGGTTAGACTTTCACTGCTACAGTTTACTCTAGAACAAATACCACGAATGAAAATCTTCTGACTGGAGCACGTCCTGCTCAATGTGTTTGTTAGTGCCCCTTTAGTTCTCTCATTGGTTGTCCGTATTTCCGACTATTCAGATCCCTCGTCCCCAAGAAGACCACGGAAAAGGATGTTTCTGGCGCATTGATCCCATGTTCGAGTCAAAGCTACTCAGTATGGCGTTTCAGAAACGACGTTCTCGCGGATATGAAGGACTGTTCATTCCACCAACAAGTGGAGCGCATACCTGGCGACTGCCTTCACTCCGCCGTTCGGGTGATGCCGGGACTGCGGGTTCTAACGTGTTGCAGGTTGAGTCGAGCGGTGTTGTTACATCACATTCGCCTTTAATACCCTCATCGACCCACGCATTTACTTCGTGCACGGATCGTGTTACGCTTGGTCATGTGACTCATCCAACGACACCATCTCTGGCTCTAACCAAGACAACAGAGACCAGTCCAAGTTAGTAGTATTCTATCATTTATGACTGTCGCCATAATCATCTCCCACTGTCCTAGCGTGAATGTTTAGGACAGGTATGATTACGCTGCTATTTGGTGAACCTAATTGTACACTATAGTACAATTTCAGAATCTCCAGCGAAACGTCTTATTTGATCCATCTAACCTTGAGCGTGGTTAGCGTGGTCATGTATATACTCCTTGACTGTCAACTCTCTCCTTGATCTGTCTATCCAGCTATGGCCTCCTTCCCTCGTCCACCCAACCATGCCAGGTCAGTATCGGGGGCAGTTGGTCCGGTTGCGTTACAACCCGCCCCGAAGAAGATCCAGACCAAACCAGCCCGCTTGATTGTTTGCTACTCAAGCAACACGACGCAATCACCGCAGATAAATATACTCCCGAAAGCAGTGGAAACCACTTAACTGCATCCACTTAATTCCGATTCCGGTGGTTGTAGGCCTTTTGGCTGTGTTCAGCACTGCATTCCCTTATCTTTCTAGTACTGTTATTTTATTATCCCGCTGTTTTACCTTTCTCCATCGTTCAGCCTTATGAAGCAGCTGGTTGTTCCTCCCACCACCTACTACACTTTCGTAACATATCACCCACCACATATCGAGTGCCTTGCTCCACTCACGTGTCAGCTTTTTATTATTATTTTCATTCACTTGGTTACGCACCACCACCACCACCACCACCCAATTTCTACATATCTGGGCAGTCAATCTCTACTCAAGGCTATGTGTATGGATGGACGGAAACCAATAGCATTCGTGGTTCAAAGATTTTTGCATCCTGTTGACCAACCAACAATTGCTTCATCATATGCTCATTGCATCATACTTTTGTTACAGCTGATTTTGATCACAAGTTCGACGGTCTTATTTGGTTTTTACTCTCCTTATTTTCCACTCCTTCAGGTCTGTGCATATCAACATAGGTGTCTGATTGTAATCAATGCTTGTCTTTTGCTACTTATTCTGGTTGGGACCCATATTGAAACTAGAAGGGGCACCATGTCAACTTGTGGCAGGTCCGGTGTCTACATTGCCTATTCGGCGTGAGAAATTCGATTCAATTCCATGTGTGCATCTTATACGAAACTTTCAGAAATGTGGTACGACGTCATTTCCCCACTGGGCTGAGCGGACGAGCTTGTTGGGTCATACTTTGTAGGGATCAGCAGCCTAGTTCACGCGACTGACATGCACAGTCGCACCGGAGAGAATGTCGTTTTGTAGAATGAGTCACAAGAAAATCGAAGATTGTGAATCGCTTTTCGCTGAGCAGGACCATAGGCTGGTGGTTTGGAGGATACAGCTGAGAGCTCCTAGTAGAAGAGCCCGGTGCGCGAGGCACGGATTATACCTCGAAGCCGGTAATACAATCTGTTCGGTGATTTTGAACTATCATCGACGCCTCAAATGTGGCTTACAAGGGAAGGGAGTCTACAGTCCGAGGCCCCCTATAAGAGTGATGAACACCGAATTGGTTGAAAGCAAGAAGGAACCTGTGAAACACGAAATGCACTCCAACACGTTGGGACAAGTAGTGTGTGAGTAAAACCTCACAGTAGAGAATCATATGTCTGAGCAGATAAACGCCAACCCAACCCTTGAAAGTTCCAGAACTATAAGAATTTGAGAAAAGGTGCGCAAGAATTCCAAAGGTGATCGGATCTTGGAGAAATGAGCATGAAAATAATTGTCTAGAATCGAGGACCCGGAGCTTGGTACGGATGACTAGATAAGCATAGGCGCGTCTCTCGATTCAACGATTATAGGAGTGGGACGGAAGAGGCGATTTCAGTGGGGCGCCCCGAGGTAGTATTAATAACGACAAATTGGTTAGAGGCAGACTACATCTCGACGATGAAGGAGTTGGAAAATTATCGGTCCACGAGGGGGAGATCAGGGCAACTTTTAGCTAATCATCATCCAGCAGTATTCCATAGTGGAGCGGAGCTGGGAGGAGGACAAATATCTACGGGGTGGAAACCGAGTTTCTGCAGTCTCGGATCATTCGAAAGGAAAAGAAACGAAGAAGTGGGCAGTTGGATGGTTGAGAAAGTTGGTTAAAACGAATAAGTATTAGGAGCTCAGCGTAAAGAGAGACAAGTGTTGATGAATTTGGTAGCTCCACTCAACGAGCCCACAAAGAAACGTTTGCAAGGTTGGCGTTCAGTGTACTGTTGGCATGCATGTGATCGATAATTCGAGATGAAGCAGGTCTTTGATAAGGTTGACTGTTAGGAGTGTGAGGGGTTGTATAATCTGTGAGAGCCCGGATTCAACCGGGAACAAAGAGAGATCGTTGAAAAACAGAATGAACAGTGCAGGGCAAAGGACAGAACTTCGGGGTTCCCAGAGAGGGAAACTTCGAGCTGCATTTGAATCTAGTGGTTTGTCCGCAATTTCCTAATCCAATTCAACGAGTCAGGATTCAGTCTGTAAATAGGCTGATGGACAATCAGACCGTCGTACCATGCTCGATCGATAATTTTTTCGAAGCATCAAAGCGCCCGAATTCGGCTTGACCGAACGAGTCTAGGACGGAGAATCCGCGCAAGCCAACAGGTCACAAGTAGCACGACGATGTCGGGACCTATATCGGTATTATTTCAGAGAGCTGCTATGTTCCATATCACGTAGGAGTGTTTGGCCAAGAGTGACTCCAAAACTTTGAACGATATGAGTGATACCGATGGAGCGGGAGATGAGAATAGGGAGTACGTGGGAGCGCTTTCCTCAGCAGACGGAACTGCGCCGGAAGATATAAGACTGGAGCACGTACACAGAATAAAATAGGGGACTGCCGTCCGGACCAGGAGATTTGGGGGGTGTTCAGCGACAGCAGGTGAACAGTAGCGGTTGGAGTAGTGGGTAGTGAAGAATAGTTTGGAGCTGCAAGATAGAGCGGGACAGAAGTTGGTGAAGAAATGGAACTTGAAGCAAAAGGCCGGGCGAGGATTCTCGCGTTTTCTTCGTGGAGTGATTTCAGGGCTGCACTGAAGCTAGGAATATTGGAGTAGAAGGGAGAGCACAAGCTCTGACTGACTGACTTTGTAAGACGACAGAAGTATAGACTTTCGGCAGGTGTATCGAACAACTGATCAGCCTGTCGGTGATCTCAGTATGGCAGTCACGAGTAACAAAAAAGTCCGAACGAGATGAGTGGGAAGTGGTAGGGACACCGGTGATTAACCATTCGGTTATTTCATGTAACAGCATGGGACATATGGGATTACATCATCCCGAAAACGACTGTGGCAAGTCTAGAAGAATGGGGAATTAATTGATGCATTCCACCATTAAGGACGCTCGTAAAATTCAGCGAATGTCAGTTCATTAGAGATGCAGCTCTTTCGGATACAGAATTATTGACAGCAAAAGTTCCGGCTTCATGGCCAAGTGAGTCCGCGTGCGACGAGAAATTTGGTCATCAGAGTTGGGGACACTGAAATGGCCAGGATACAAAGTTCGGCAATGGGGTCGGAGTATAGGATGTGTTCGCAGCTGACATTCAACAGGGAGGAAAGTTGAGCGGCATCATTATCATTGGGTGATCGCTGTGCACAGAAGAAATACCTGTTAACTTGCGTCTGACGCCATTGTAATGCAGATAAAATTAAATAATTTAAACAATTCTGTCTCACGGTTTGGTACGTGCTTCACACCTGCGAAGTGTAAAATGCTGCTGCAAGACTGGGTGACCTCGAAACCTAACCTCATGACGATTGAGGTATTAGACAAATTTTTCCACCTGGGCGGCTGTATCAGTCCCGGTGGACCAGCCAAAGATATTTCCATCCGGATTGGGAAGGCCAGAGCAGCTTTCGTGAAGCTGCATCTCCTGCGGCGTAGGCGCGACATCAATTTATCTGTCAAGAGTCGAGCTTGCGCTGGCTCGGTCACCTACTCCATATGCCAGTCGACCGTGTTCCTCGGCAAGCCCTTTTCGCACAACCAAGCGAGAGGTGGAAACTAGCCAGGGGAGGTCAAACAATGACTTAGCAACGAAGAATAAGAGCCATTACCAGCAAATTCAGCTGCACTCCCTGTATGAGGATCCGGAGACGGGACAAATCAATGGTTAGACATTGACAGTCACGGCCCAGCCGCGCTCTCAATGGCGCGCACGCATCCAAGCGGTTACCTTCATGACATAGCTTTCTCTCCAGACATTCTCGGTGAAACATCCACTGGCACCTCTGTATTGACACCAGTTATATTAGTTACCGCCTGCAATGTATAGCTATCTATCACACCTCAAATCATCAGTGAACGAAACTCTGGTAGCTGTAACCACTGTAGGACAAGTACGCGGAAGATGATGATATACTAAGCAGTGGTATTTCCACGAACGATAAAGTAGCCGTGCTGTCACACCCACCGTCTCGCGTTTTATATAATTCGCTGATGTTGTATCTATGTTGCGATGCATTCTGACCCATCATTCTAATTGTTCATATTATGCTACGATAACCAGAGCAAGCGATTCAAAAAAATATGCGATTTGTATCGAATCTCTCTAGCATGATGCGATGGTATTGTTCAGCCCACGTTATTGCTCCTGCTGAACTCAAATTTTGTTCCTGGTGGATCTCAGCAGCAGCGCGCACCTCCGCCCTCGAGATGTAGGTCCAGATGCTCGAACATGCGAACGAGCGTCATGGTTACTCTGCCAGCATTCTGTAGATGAACCCGAGAGATCACTTCGGACCAAACGAACATGGTCACGCCTGAGCCATGTGCCATTTACCCGATGATTCAGTGACTGTCCTGGTGGTACCTGGGATCTCCCGTTCACGGAGAACCACGAACGCTATAAATCCGTCGGATGATTCTTGATTACTTGCAGGCAGTTACAGGTTTGCTTTTGAAGTAGAATCCACATCGCTAGTTTGAACATAATCTACTGCGACTCATCTAATTGGGGGCTTTCCAACACACATGATGTACCGGGAAAAGTTAGTGATTTAACGTGGCTCGGTCGCTAGGATTATGAATTCATATCATGTCGCCATTCGAACAGATGCTGGAAAGCGCTGGGTCACCAAGGTATCGGAATGTCACATCAGAATAAACGTCCAGCTATGATGTTATGGAACATGCGGTTGGCCCACCGCTGCGACGGATGTTGTGTCAGAATTGAACCAACCGAATATCTTTGGTGATCTAGCCAGAATAAATGACTGATAATGAATGCTTGATATATCAGTGGTCGACAGGTAATCACCATGACTATCCTCTCCCCGTTGGGTGCGCTAATGGACCGTTTTCTGATGGTACAAAAGACTCCTCCGCTCGACTCATCAGTATCTGGTACCCGGCAGAGCGCGAGGCGGAGTAAGAGAATCCAGTCAACCAATGGCACACAAACTTCTCATGACTTATTTGCCCATTTCTGGATTCTTTTCACATCGAGAATAGTAGACAAGCCAGAATGTAGCTTACAATGCTATTTTCAAAGCTGGAAGTAAGCCCCAGGGCACGCAGGATTTCTTACTTCTATGAAAGCTTTGGCTGAAGCACGCGATGCAGTGATGAACAGCTTTCTGGTCGTTTGGTTTTCGAAAACTAAGAGATTAGCCAAATGATCCCAAACTGAAGTGGTGTCTCGAGAATCGCGTTCATGACTATCGTGGCAATGTAAGATTCTATGAGCAAAAAGTTCCTGTGCTTGTGAAAAGATTGAAGCAACTGATAAATACGGCAACATGACGGACGAGAGAGAAATGTAGTGATATCTGGTAAACTGAATATTTTGTTCACTAATTGTTGGCCGCACCGTAGTAATCCTCTAAGAGGGGCAACTCTTCAGAAGAGTCCGCCCTTAGCACTACCCGCCAGATTTCCGTTGGATTCCATATCTATAAAAAGGCCCCTTACCTAGAAAACTAGAATTTTGTTCCCTGAGAAGCGAATTTATTCTCAGACACGAGGAACCCCGTTATATGGAAGAAAAGAAAACAACAACAAGTATGGAGGGATCGGTGTTGATTTCGAATGGCGAAGTTTCCGACAGAAAGCAAAACGTTGAACTTCCCAAAAACTAAGAATAGCTGGTCAAACCCCTTCCTCCCAAATACTACTCTAGCTCCTCGATTTGGTCATAGGCAATTGTATTCTAGTTACCCGCCGCTTACTGGTTTTGTGGGGATAGAACCATCGCCGACTTCATCCTCATCAATGTACCAGTAGCAAATGCTGGTGCTTAACTGCCGTACAATCGTGAGTAGAGTGGAGGGGGTTGGGATTTAGTACAAACAGTCCCGTGTCCCTGTGGAAATTGATCACGAATAAGGTGGTTACGCCTTGTTTACGAGACTAACTAATCTCAGCATCGCATTGAAGCAAGACATCATCAGTGAGAATAATCCAATGTCACTTTCAAAACTAATGCAACATGAGACTGTTTGCGTGCCATTTCCTGTAGGGTTTCTAACCACGTGGAAGGCGTGAAGGCCCCATGGCATTTAGTTTGAAAGTGACCACTTGAACCCGCGTTGCCAATTCACAGCCTGTCCATGGGCCTTTCGCCAACAGAAACCCCGATTAGGAAACACAATTCTCTTTCGTAGCCAGTGGGCACATCCGAAATCATATTTAGAGTACGCTGTCGTCAACAGAACCACATAGTCTAAGTCTACTAGTATTTCTCTAAATGTGATTTTGACGCCAAGATCCTCGATCCCTTGCAGTCTGCGCCGTACGAGGATATCTATGACAAAATTGAACAGAAATGGATAATTCTGCTGAACCCCAGTAGTTTTAGGGAAACTCTTGAACGTCCAGAATTGTTGCAATGGAGAAAAGAGACTATGCTTACAAAATTCGGGGACATCCCACTTTGGACAAGTATATGTAGGGGAAGTGATCTGCTTAAGCAGTCAGAGGTTCCATTGAAGTCCAGAAAAACCGCAACTGTCGGCCAGCGGTGTGGCGCTGTTCAGGCATTTGGCCTAATTCAGCATCTACTCTACCTGCTTGGCGCTCTCGGATTTGCGTTTCACATGTTTCACGTGGACAGGCTTCGCAGCATTAATATAGCCGGCGGCCGAGTTATGATAGATGTTAAACTAACACCGTGAGCGATTCTTGTTCCACTTAGCAAAAACACTCAAATGATTGTCATGCTGGTGGAGACACCTGATGATGACGGCCGTTTGTAAAACGTGACATCACCAAGAAGGCTCTGAAAACCGGACAACTATATTTGCTACCACACCGCTAAAACTGCATGGATGTGGGGTTACATATTGAATATTTATCCTTACGTGCGAAGGAACGGGCCTACGTTTGAAGATATCAAGAAACAGAAGAAGTGATCATAAATTCGCCAATGGACCCATTTCCTGCAAGTGTTACAATCGACAATTATACGGAGAAATCTTTGTTGTCTCACCAGATTGTTGCTAATGTAACCCCAGTCGAGAGGTACCAGTCTGAACACCTAGTGAATTTATCATCAGTATGTTAAGCTACCGACTACCGCCTATGTATGTTATAAATCAAATTGACTGAAACCTTGGGGTCCTGTATGTATAAAACAGAGAAGAAGTTATTCGAATCAGTCTCATGCCATTTTAGCAAACCCGCCGTACAGCATCCAACTATCAAGGTCCGAAAATGTGTACACCCGATATGAAAGATAAAGGACTTATTGACAGTGGATACACAGGTTTATCCGAACCTCATAATAGACCTACCCGCAAAACCAGTCTGTATACGTTCACGTGTGGACGGAGATGCCGTGGAATCATGCCGTTTTTCATCTTACATACCATCAGCTAAGACAAAGTTAGAAGCAGCCTTGGTAAAAACTCACCCGTTTCAATCTATCAGAGGTAAATTACCGACAGTTTTTAATTTCATTTTCACTGACTACCTGATCGTTCTTGTGGTGGAGGTAATTTCGAGACAGTATTCATGAATCTATCTGAATGGGTCGTTAACCCAGTCCACTCTGTCAGGCATGCTAGCTTCTACGTCCCCGGTACATCCCAGGGCAGTATTTCAGCCTATCACGTCATATTCTGTCAAATATGAAGTCCGCATCACAACGGCCTGCGAGTATTGTGACACAAGTCCATCAAGTTCTTTGATCTGTGATGAACAAGCCCACAGACGACACAAACCAGACATGAGACCCATTCATCTCAACAAATGAATGCTCACCCAATTGTCAGTGCTTCACTCGCCCTTTGACCAGTTCTGATAACCCGAAAGACAGTTCGCAAAGAAATAAATGCAACAGTCTACGGGATGATGACTGATACTAAAATCAAGTCTATGAGAGTCAGACAATGTCCAAAGGACTACGTAATTAGCACCTGAAATTTGGATAAAAATGAGGAGTTCCAGTGAGTTGTCACAATTTTCTCCCAACCTCTCGACGAAGTTGGATTATCCGACTGAAGGAAGATAAAGAACCATACGCAACCGGTACTTTCGGAATGATATTTAAAAGGCTAACGACTATCACGAAAGTACACAAAAGCTGCCGAAACGTCTCACATGGATAAACGTCACGCGGTGAGTGCTTCTGACGCTTTGTTCCAAGTGTCAAAACAAATTAGATAGGGTATTCTGATCGTGTAATTACAAAGGGGGAGCGATAACATGTAGAGAGGAAGGGGACGTGCAGGCACTTGGCAGAATCGCCGGGTTACGCAACCACAGTCTCGGAACTGAAACGAGGAGCAAGAAGACAGAAACATATCTCAGTCGGCAACGCAGCAAAAAAGTTACAGAGGGGTATCGAGTGCATGGACTGACCACGGTTTTACTCAGTGCAGGAATGAAATAATGATGATATACATAAAGCAACTGTTGTCGCATCGAAATTTAACGGAATGAGAAACCCATCTTTCAATTTTACGGTGTTCCGAATCTAAGTAAACTGCCTATACAGACTATTCTTAGTAGGACCACCTGGCCGATCACACGCTCAATGTGACCACGGCGTGAGTTGTCTCCGACCACTGATTAGTATAGTCGGGCATGAATATTTTGGTATCGAGAGCCAAATCTGGTTATTGGGCGAAATGGGACAGATATCAAGGTCATCGGCATTCCAAAGCTTCTATAGACAACACATTCGTCACATCCATGGATGAAGAACTTATTGGCTTCCGGTATATTTTGTGCTGCACACAGTAGCTGAGAGACCCTCAGCCCCAGTTTTGTGGATAATGCAGGGTCAAGCTAGTTTTATTACCTTAAGACAATCGATTAAAATGAAGTACATAGTAATGCATATCCTGGAGGATCGATAAATGAATGAATGAAGAAACAAATAAATAAATAAAAGCCTCGGTTCAGAAAGGCTTGGTAAACAATCGGTAGTTTTTAATTGGGCAACGTTTCGCTTTTGACACAAAAGCTTGATCAGGCCAAGTGAGCAGGTCACCAAATCGGCCAGGTTATAAGGCAGACGGAGAACCAATCAGTAAGTCTTCTTCAGGTTATCACACTAACTCAGTGTTGAGTGCCAATTAACGGCTCTTGTCGGTTAGTGTGGTTGCCAAAATTTTGAATTGATGGGTTGGAGGAGCTTCAAATTAGTGCTGATCGGCTCTTGTTCCTTAATCATCCACTTCAAGGTTCTTCCATTGACGATTCACCGCGGGTGCCACTGGTAGATTTTCCTTGGTCTTCGTGGGCTTGTGAAGGTTGCGAGAATTTAGTTGTGGGTAGGGGAGTTGGGTAGGGTTAAGTGGAATCCAGATGATGACTATTCCCCGTTCTGATAATCGCACACCAACACGTGTTAGCTCGATTGATCCAAGACCGGTCTCTACACGCTTGCCAGTTCCACGCCTTCCATTCTGTTAACACTGGGATGCTTGGCGATTTCTACCGCCTGGGCTATCAGTCTCTGTGACGTGGACCGTAGTCCTCGCCTTAAAACCTCAACACTTTCTAAATATATTTTGTGTCCCGTGTCCAGTGCATGTTCCGCAATTGCCGAGTCTTTCAGTAACGCTTGATATTTATCCGCGTTTCTCGCCGGCCTGTTTATTTTTCTACTATGCTCTCCGATTCTGACGTGAAGTTCCCTGGCCGTCTGTCCTATATAGACCTTAGTGCAGTCGTTACACTTAATTTTGTAGACACAGTCTCTGGTCCTGTTTGCCGGGAGGCGATCCTTCAATTGCACCAGTGCAGAGCGCAAAGTGCTTCTACTCTTATGTTAGCTGTGTATAGAATTCTTCGAATGACCTCCGATGTCCCTGGTTTATATGGATCATCAATGAATCATCAATTGAAGCACCCCGAAGTGGACGATTAAGGAACAAGAGCCGATCAGCACTAATTTGAAGCTCCTCCAACCCATCAATTCAAGATTTTGGCAACCACACTAACCGACAAGAGCCGTTAATTGACACTCAACACTGAACTAGTGTGATAACCTGAAGAAGACTTACTGATTGGTTCTCCGTCTGCCTTATAACCTGGCCGATTTGGTGACCTGCTCACTTGGCCTGATCAAGCTTTTGTATCAAAAGCGAAACGTTGCCCAATTAAAAACTACCGATTGTTTACCAAGCTTTTCTGAAACGATGACTTCTCAATCGGTTCCAAACTTTTTTCATTTGATCAAATAAAAGCCTATTTGGGTGCGTTGTTTCTACCCAATCCGAGAAAACCACGAGGGCTGAGATAGTACAACACTGTCAAACCTAGGTAGGGCATTCGAAAATCAATGTGGATTTAGAACAACAGACCTGACAAGCAGTTAGCTACTTGTCAGCTTATCCCAATCCGACAAATGATGCTGAAATGTATGACAAGAAATCAATCCTAATCAGAAACAGTGTGAAGTCACTAGGAAAGATGTCCAGATGGAGGGATCTATCAGCGAAGGTCTCCAGGCGTAATTGTAACTTGTTCAGCGTGAGACCAATGCAGACCGAGCAGACAAACACAGCCATCGCAAGCTTTGTAAGGAAAAGTGGACGATGAGACCGCTCACGACAGTTTAGTTGCCTACGGAGTCTGTTTGAAACAGCAGTGAAGTCAACAAAGCCATACACTAACCGTAGCGCCGTCATAGTTACGCAAACATAGTGTGGCCAGCCGCTTTTGTTTACAGAATCCCATCAAACAATATATTGCTGTGACCACGGATGGGAAATACACAAAAGCTACTGCAAACTGCCGCTTTCAAATTAAGAAGGATTCAGGTTACAAGATTATGAGCAACCAGCGTTTTCGTGATAAACATTACTGAAGGCTTCTCATCAGTTCTGCATGGTGGAACTATTATCTCAACAAGTTGAGGGCAAATGCACTACCGAAAAATAAACTGTCACAACAAACGTCACTCTTGTGCACAACAAGCCACAGGCGGGGTGAAAATGGGGTGGATCTTCGGGCGTTTTGTAAATCAAAACTGCACCTACGTCAGGTCTAGAGCACCTGCCTAAGAGATGTGAGTCTCATAAAACTTTAATAAAAGACCTCACTTCGCGCTTATTAAACCGTCTATCTTTTCAAAAGGACAGGTGACAGCACAGTCACAATACAGTTGTGAACACAGCTCACTAACAACCAGAAAAAGGCTGATTTAAGACCTTTATCGTGATCGGTTAGAGAGAAATCAACCGGCTTTCCCGGGTTGCCACCTAAACGTATAGATCCAGAATGAGCGATATTTCACTGGAGTCTTCTGCCAACAGGCGTCACGACCAGTGATAGTAATACATGAACAAAGATTACTAGTGCTTTACGAAACGTCGTATTTTGAAGGTACAAAGCGCATACTGAACACAATGGTCCACTTCAAACAAGCATTCAGAGCTGTGTGTGTACTCACCATCCGCATGATTCAGGTCCAGTATCTCACCTGGAGACGTCACCTCGGCTTGAGGTTTTTGTAAGTGTGCATTCCATTATAGTATGACAAACAAACAATTTAATATAATTGGAAAATAAACATCAAAAATTGCAGAGGAGCAGCTCTGACAGTCAGTTAGAAATGGGAAGGCAGTTAGTGTATTTTTCACGCGATGATGGGACACTCGGTAGGTACCAATAGAGTAGATCTGTGGGGGTGTGATAAAAGTAGTCCATCCTAAGGATGTCCCGTTCGAGAAGACAGACTGACTGTAGTTTTATGAGAAATCCTGTTGGCATTTTTTGCTCCCATTTGAAGCATAATTCTTGCGCAATAAAAAAACAAGCATGAAATGTTACTGGAGGCCCTAATGCCAAATTTGTCTGCGGACCTAATTAATCGGAACAGATACATTGCGACTTTTGCAATTGTCCTAAAATCAGTCTGCTGTTACTTGGCATTTAGTTTCACCTTTCTGTGAGCGACTCAACTGTATGTCCCCAGATACGTTGCTGCGTAAAGGACGTTACCTATGGCAAAGTTGCTTACATAAATTCCCACATAAACCGGTATTAAAACGTTCAACTGCCACACCTCTGTAGCAATAGGAGGGCTGACTTTCACTTTTCTATAAAGGAAAGTGTTGGTAGCTTAGGTAACGTAGATGGTCGTTGGTTTGTTCGGTGAGCTGGGCAATTTGATTGAAAACGTTTCATCACCAATCGAGGTGACATCATCAATTCGTTGTTAAGGAGCATAGTGGTGCGTAGCGATAGGTCGGTGGTTGTGCCTCTAACTTCCTAGGGATAGGTGCTGACGAAACGAACTGCCGGTGACGATGATGATGCTTAGGAGATTTGCACTGTCGTATTTTTTCACGACTACACCATCCCATTAATCGATTGGCATTTGCCTCAAAAAGAACACCCATGTGATTGTGTACGAAAGTGGAGCTATTAGTTTATGCCAGAGCATGATCAAACATGTTGTGTCTGTAGTAGGTTTCATAAAAACAAATAACTAACGTGCAATTCAGAGAGGTAATAGTTCATCCTAAGTTTCCCAGTGCGATTTGGGGGTGGGCAAAGTAAAACGAAATTACGACTGAAAAGAGTGAGTGAAAAGTTCAGTTCCGTTTTTCATCTCACAGACCGCGTATCAGAATGCAGTGGTTCCAGCTGCTACGGCTTCATTCGCGGAACACAAGGAAATGAAAGTCACACATTGCAGGTGATGGCCAAATGCAGTGACGACAAATGATTCTGTTTGTCCGGTGTGGGATGGATTGAGAGCTACGCAGTGAAGGCGACAGCCTTGATGCAAGGTCGCCATTAGTTGCTTGAAACAGTCATATCTGTCAGGGTCACTAACCATTGGTTTGTCTCGTCCCGTGGTCCCCATCCGGGAAGATGGCAGTTACCAAAACGACTGAGTTGACTGGTAAGGGCCTTCAAGGTTCATTGCCAAACCCTGGACTGATCGCCCCTGGGTCGTTTCCATTCGACACAAGGCTGGGGGGAAAGGGCACTACGAGGCCAACCGTCCTCTGGCATACGAAGAACACGACTTAACCGGCGTAACCAGTGGAGTGTGGCCAGCTGATCTGCCAGAGAGTGAGCTTTCCCGAAAACCATCTGACGTACCTCAGCAGTAGTGACCCGATGTTCCCGCCAGACCCGCTCAATACTTCGGAGGGACCGATAATCAGACTGCCTTCGAAGGTCTCCCACATACAGCAGTCACGTCCGTGATTCATAGAGTAGGACAGACCGGGCCGGAGCACTGCACACTCTACTCTTAGCAGTCAAGCTGATTTAACTTCGGCTCCATAAATGTAGGTTAGTAAACACTGCCCTGGCCTCACCAATTCCGGAAGTGATTTCGTCTTTCGCCGACTTACGCAGTTGTCAATATAGACACACTTATCTACTACATCGACCGATTCACCTGCAAGCATGAAGTTTGGATTTGGTCTTACCCAATCTTGCATCAACACTTTACAGGTTCAACGCGCCTATCGAAATGCTTAAAACAACCTGCATTTCCAGAGGGTCTGATCCAAGTAGAGGAATATCGTCGGCGTACCTAGTGTAGCGAGCGATATCCTAGGTGTAGAGGCAGGTAAAGGAAGTTCAAGTAGCACATCGATTACCAAGTTAAAGAGAAAGGGTGACCAGAGGACACGTTTGTCTGACACCACTGGATGTGGTGAACTCAGGAGAGAATTCGCCGTAGACACGTACGCGTCCATGCGAGGAGGCATCTGGGGCCTTTATAGGGACACTCTTCATTGCAGACACTGCCACAGTTCTGACGATCAACGAAGTCAGAAGTAGATTTGAGGTTGAGAAAGACGACCATTGTTAGTCGTCGGAAGGAGTGGCGCAGTTCCGGTACTAGTCGAAAAGTGAAAATAAGGTAGAGGCAACCCTGGCCAGGGCGATACCCAGCTGGATTCTCGCGAATCTGACTCTCGGGACGGTGCATCAACCTTTACAGAATGAGACCACAGACCATCTTGGAAGCTATAGCCACTAGACTGATGCACCGATCGTTTTCGCACGACGTCCTGCACCCTGTTTGAATATTGGTATCACCGTCGATGGGCTCCAATCTGTTCGTATTCTTCCCTCACTCCAGAAACTTTGGAGTAAAGTCGTCAGGATAGCCACGATGGGTTCATTACATTTCTTGAACACTGTAGGGTGCAAACCATCTGGTCCAGGTGCTTCGTTGCGCTGAAGCAGTGAAATTGAACCCAGGACTTCTATCGATGATGGCCGACTGGTATTCACGCCCCACTCGGGTTCATTTGGTTGACTTGACTTGGCTGACCTGTTCTTCAGTGTTCAGTCCATCGTTTAAGACGAAGTTTCTGTGGAGGAACTGAGGTCCCGTCATTTTCGGAGATTGTCTCACTAATACCCATCCTCCTCGGACCGGTTAGTCGGATTAGTTGAAACAGAATGCGATTGTTCCCTGTTAAAAAAGCCCTCTCCATTTCTCGGGCTTTTGCGATCCACCAACGCAACCCCTAGGTTCTTCATTATTCGGTGTTTGAGGGATCTGCCTGCGCCATCACAGTCGGTTGTTGCCGGTATATTCTCCTTGGCCTCCATTAGAGCTGCTGATCATGACGAGACTCACTGTTCATTGGGGTGTGCCAGTGACCTCGGGAAGACGGTTTTGAAGGCTGTGATGATGGTTTCTCTCACCTATATCCAATCATCATCCACACCACCATTGTGATCGTCGAGTTCTGGGAGCTTCTAAGCTAACCCAACTCGATACTGCTGAGCTATGGAGACACTTTGCGGGTGGTGAGCTGAATGCTTTTGCATCAACCGACGCGTCGGAGTGTGTGCTGACACAACAAACAAACACCGTTCGCCACGTCAGGTGCATTGATCCTGATTGAACCAGATAAAATAACCGTGCAAAGACGACTAATTACTGGAATCCTGTCCAGTGAGGCCATAGGGGTAAGCGCAATTCTCACGCCGTAGATACCACGAGCCACTGCATCAGGATCACCAGATACCCGAGGAGTAAAGAGTGAGAAACCGGGGTTCGTCCCGGGAGGTTGGAGGGGTATGACCCAACTGGGTTCTTGTATGTGCGTTTCGGAGATACGACATACATCGATTGAAAGAGAGAACAAAGTGTCAGCAAAAGACACCTGCTGCCCAATTTGACAAAAAGTACGGACGTTGAAAGACGCAATGTAAAAAAAAAGATCCCTAGAATTTAATAACTGTTTATTTTGATTTATTTTACTGGAAAGAAGCTTAGATATAGATTAAGGGTTAGGTAGTTGACCGCTAAGTGGATCAAAAGAACTTGTACAAGGGATGTGTGGGTAACGTGTGTATGGGATGAACAGCTGTAAGGCCACATAATACTTCTCGGTTACCCAGACCGAAGAACGAGGTTTGGTTGAGCCCACCTTGGGCCTTTGACTCAGAAGTCTGACCAACAAGGCAGTGGGAGGATGTAGGCTTTTGTTCAGGGGCACTTCCCAGAGCTAATGACTCAACATTCCGACTCACTTGGCTGCACGGGGCTGGTCCGGCCGGAGGACGCAGAAATCAAGGCATTACTGTCCCACTTCTAATGCGGCTGAGCATAGCAGCTGTCTTTTGAGCAGCACGATTCCTTAGTTTTAAAGGTGTTATACTTGCACTGAGTAATGAGCCGGCGGTCACGATCAGCTGCTGAAGGATTGGAGTGTACGGGTTTCGGGGCCACGTCTTCCTAAGCCGTCCTTCCTCGGAGGAAGGCAGCATCAATTCGTCCATTAATACGGATATGCTAGGCGCCCGACGGAAACGCCTTATTGCCTTCACACTCCTATCGCAGAGGACAGTACGACGTTACCTCCAGACCGCCTCGTAGTACGATTTCTAGAGTGAATGGATTCGGTGTTGTTCGCCGGGATGCTCACCGTTGGCTTTCCTGGCATGATTGAACCTTTACCAACTGAATTCCAGCCAGTATACGCCTCGAGGTCATTGCAGCGATGAAGCGCGACTACTGCGACAATGTGACAGCTTTCGGTCGCGGTAAGTAAAAAATCCTTTAGTTGCATTGATTTCCGACGACACCATACCCCTCACATCGTAAATAGCTTTAGGTTAGCTCGGTTATGTCGGGTGGTGTCAGTTCGACTGGACTAAACGACTTTGATTTGGAATTTGAGGAGCAGAAACATCACACGTCTCATGACACGGTCGTGTATGACCTTGAATTATCAGCCACACAAGGGAGCTTTCGTCGAGTGATCAACATCACAATACTTTGAAGTGTTCTCAGTACTGACGACAAAAACTACACTAACCACGTTGAGTTTGCGCTCCACGGTACGTCGCGTGATCTATCGTGCTAGAGACCAGTCATAGCACCAAACCTTTGTACGGAAAGTTAAGCTGTCGATCTCGCTAGGCAGCACCAGACGTGTGCACCAGACATAACCAGTAGAGAGAATCCCATACTTTAAGCAAACGGGAATCAATTACCATGCTAAAGGTGGTCCTTAGTAGGGAGTGGTAGGGTCAAAATTGATCAAAATTTCCAGTCCATTTTGGAGGATGTATCATTTTGCCCCTAGATTCAACGGAAAAGTTCACAGGACCGGGAAAAAGTTATCCCTTAAGGTACAAATAATAGGGGGCCATTGTGTTTTTAAAACACGCTAACATTAAAACAACGGTAAAATTTACCAATCGAATGTGACCAACTGTGATCGATTCTGGCCGCAGCAGACTCTAGCCATAAGCCGGCGACATCAGGACGCAATATGTACGGGAAAGCATTGTGTACTATTCGACAGGGGATTGTAAGTTCTTACGTAATGAATCAAAGACTTCTTAATACTGAACTGTTAACAGAATCTTGGCCAGAAGCAGACCCTACCCTCAATGCTAAGGTGAAATTTTTTGCGTTTTTTATGCCTATTATCACGGCATTCGGAAAAACATTGGCACTGCATGCATACGGTGGTAAAGATGTGAGTACTGTAAAAACAACAAGTCTGTGACTGAGATTTTCCACATCCAGCCGTCAGTTAGATTCATACAGTATGAACAATCCTGGAATATGGGCTTCTCCGTGACCTTAATTATGGCATGTACGTACGGTGCCTTTACATGTTTATCTGTCACGGCCATATAAGTCTTCATCATAGTGCCGAAGAAATACTTTAACCGGACATTACGGAGAGGGTCAATGTAGTCGATTAAAACATATACAATCACAATGCAGCACCCGGTATGTGACTCGATATTCTGAACAGGATACCAAGGATGAAGGATATGTGAGAACAGTTGTGTTGGGTTATGCACAACGTGCTGTTCGCAGATCTAAAGGTTTTCTGCAAGTGTTGCGAACAGTGACAGCGATCACAATACCGCTATTTTCATTGAATCCACGTTTCTGATGTTTTGTTTTGCCATAGTCTGTCTTGAAAAGCTCATCTTCTCCAAAACCAACGTCCTGTAAGTTGGAACAGATAAAAGTCACGTGACCTTGCAGAACAGATCGCGAGCGGAAAAACTACATTCTTTCGAAATATCGTTAGCTCGGGTTTGTTATCACACGAGAAGACGTAATAAGTGCACGATTGAGCATTTCTTCCACAGTTTCTAGGGTACTTGAGACCTCTAACGCAATTGGCCGATATAAGTTTCGCTTGCATGTAACTTGATTGGTCCGTTTAATATCCTCGTATGGTGACAAACGCTTGCAAGCTAATAGGCGAGCTCGGCGAACAGAACAACTGCCACATTTACTTCGTTTAATATGACCTTCACGACAGCGTTGTAATCAGGGCTTACTTCGAAGTGTGTGGCAGTAAGCTGTCATCACAAATCTTTGCCACTGAGCAGACCAAGGACTGTGGCCGATCGACAGCCCACTATAGTTCACGTACTACATTTCTGGTCTACATTCTGGGTTTGACAATCCTTCAAAAACTCAGCTACAGGCTGAATTCAGATACATACAATTTCTCCCTCATCAGCTGTTGGTACATTAGTCGTTATACAATCCTGTGAATATAAACCAACAACCCGTAAAATTTGTGTCGAAAAATCCGGCCATTCACTAAACTTAACCGAAGTCGCCAATTGGTCTTCGGGGTCGGCCAACTACAGTTGTAGTGATTCAAAAGAGTCTGAAATTCCTTAGCAATCAGTGTATACGATCGATACCCCCTGCCGACTTCGACAAGTTGAGTAAAGAAGTCTTCGAGCACCAATCAACCTCAATTTAGTCGTATAAGTGCTGTTTTTCTTGATTGGTATTTACAATCTAGGGTCATAAATGACTGCACGGTTGTCCTAGCACTAACAATGTGGAAAAAGCAATCGAAACACACTCAACATCACTGTTCACCGTAACACTGCTAAGACATCTCAGTTGTTTTTCACTTATATTTCAAAAGTGACCGTATTTCTTCGAATATTCATTTCGTCGGATGTTAACAAACTAAAACGGTTATTCGCTGAATGCCGGTTACCTATTATCTTGACGTGACTAATCATCTGTCAACCAAAATGGCACAAAAACTATGTGGTTTTAGTAGAGTTGTGTTGTCCTGCAATAGAGACAGGAAAAACGACGCAGTTTAAAATTGCACATGGTGCGTTCCGGGGCGAACAGGTACGAGGCACCTGGCTGTCAAAACGTCATGGTCTGAGTTGGATGAAATATGAGTAGCGCAAATCGAACATTACGTGAAGAAAGTAGTGATCAGGCGGGTGTCAGTAACAGGGGTATGAATATCGTAATTTGACAGGTAGCGAAAATGTGCACAGCATTTCTGACGTTAGGGTGAATGTCACGAACCTTGAGGGATAAACAGAATTACAAGTTCCCCTCAGATTCTTTCTTGAATGTATCAGTGCCATTCGGTAGCTGTTCTGATTGGCCCTGCTGGAAATGTTGCTGAGGTAGATTCATTACAACGGGTTGTGTCATACCAGCCATCGATGGCGGGTAACCTGACCCATTGTCCTGAGAGATCGTACAAGGGCCGCTAGATGGGGTCATCTGAGGAGGGTACGCGTTAGCTGCGCATCGTTCTGGAACATGGGGATAGGTGGGAGCCGAGACTTGCTGGGGACTTGCTGACTGAGATGCACTGACTCCAGGGACTCCCATAGGAGGAACATGGGACGATGTAGTGGAGGATGGCACTGGGAGCGGCACGGGACCCGGAGGCACTGTCTGTTGGGGCATCTGCTGTCCATTAGGATTGGCATGAACAGCAGTCCGATCAGCAATCGTAGCCAGATAGATAAGGTTTCGATGGAGGATCTGTTGTAATTCCGACGCCTCCTTTACCGCGCCACACCTCTGGTGTGCCATGAGGCTGTGGATCAGTCGGACATTTTCGTCGAGCATCTGAAACAGAACAGGCCACAAAAATTTGGATAAATAAACGATAATAGGGTATAACATGAACAAACAATACCAACTACACAGCTACAAACAGCACCTCAATAAATGCCCCCAACAGCATACGTCGGCTTCAATCCAGACTACAGGAATCAACGTATGTTAATGACACAAAACGGAAGAACAGTACGTACTACTTGACCTATTGATCATTACCCTTCGGTAGACGAGTCACAATAATAAGTAATATTGTGGAGGCACAGGGTATTTGCGTTCTTTTCTCAATTCAAAAGTAAAAAAACCGAAGTGTTATTGAATGTAGTTTGAGGAACAATAAGATGAGTTTTTGAAGAAGCTTACAAAACAGCTAAAAATCGGAGCGAACACACGGTTTGACAAGAATGTTCGGCCCTCCAGTGCTGAACCAAGAAGTTGTCGTAGAACGGTGGTTATAAGCGAGCCAGATAGTGTTTAGCCGACGGATTGTGATTCAGGGTCTCGCCATTAGTGCACAACAAGATATATACCTAGTGTGATCGCCTTGCATTCTCCCCACCGGTATTTGAACGGCGCAGATTCACAGTTGACCGCTAGCTTATTCACGAATTTTCTGAGGAACGAGTGACTCAAAAGATCGATAAAGTCTAAGATCTTTGAGCTCAAGTCGCACCGGGTTGGTTGACACGAGACTCTCGAACCTGCTCTAAGTCCGGAACAGCACCAATTTTCTAGTATATTGACGTGGATTGCAGAAGACAGGACAAATGCACAGAGATCCCCTGTAGTTAACGATAAAATACAACACAAAACCATGTATAAACTAACAGGCCTTAAGAAGGATTGAGATAGGTGTTAACTCGGCTTTTGTATGAAGGTGAAGTTTACACTAGTTAGGGAAGACAGAGTGGCAAAACGTGCCGAGCTAAGATGAGAAGATAACAGTTCTACAGCGTGCAGTAATAACTTGATGAAGGTGACTAGGTGAGCAAAGACGGACCACTCGAGTGAAAGATATAGGTGATGGGACAGACTCCCGTAGTAAAGGTAAAATAAAACAAGAGACGCTACGTTCCAGCGACCAGAAAGTGGCTGCATGCTACAAGCTAGCGACGATGCTTTATGCCGAACGGAATCAAAGGGGAATGAACAAGAAGGAGCCGTACTCCAAACATAATAATAGTACTTTAGAATGGGGAAATTTTGGAGTTCATAGAGAAGAACTTGGGCAGGGGTGAGGTACTCGTGTCCGAAAAAGGAAACCAATTCTGCTAGATGCCCGCGTCATGAGGATTATGATGTGTGAGGATCAGGAAAATTTGTCAGTAAAAGACAGGTTCAGAAGAATTAACGATGTAGAATGGGAGATGGTAGCAGATCCCATGAAAAGATTCCGGTCAGGAGTGGAATTACGAAGGGAGATGTGTACATGCAGGGACTAGGAAGAGTTAAATGCTGCTGAGTTTGACAAGCCCTAGTCGGGGATGCTGGCAAGGTCACTGTTCAGGGCAGCAATGGCTTAAGCCCTGTCGATGCACAGTCGACATGAGCTTTGTGAGGAGTAGCAAGAAGGGAAGTGCAGAGTGGCGTCGTCTGCAAAGACGTAACGGTCGATAAGAGACTGTTCACATAGTGGAGGAAATATGGATGGAGGGCACAGATCCCTTGGGAAATCTAGCACTGATGCTCTGGATCTGAAATAACACCATCCATTCATACCTGCATAGAATGATTATGCAAGAAACTTTCAATCAAAGTAATTAGGTATGGATACAGCCAGTACACTGGGAGCACAGCAAAGTGGTCGGCATGTCAACCCTGGTCAACCGCTTTCAATGTAACAAAAGAAACCGTAATCGTTTTACCAAAAGGGCCTAGAAAGCCCAAACGTGTGACAAGTATTCGTTATTGTGGACGAGAACGCATCAGAGTCGGATTGAAGTCTATGTTCACAGTCAACGTTCAAAATAGAGGAAGAAGATGCATCATCGCCATTCAGATATCCACAGACGCAGGAAAAACAACTGCCGCACTGGGGGAAGTTCAGTTTAAGCTCGAATAGTCGAGAGCTACTGATGCAAGAATTCAGGGAAGAAAGAATGTGTGTAAACGTATGCCCCACCTCTAAAAGTGAGGCGACGGAAAAGCACATAGTTGGAATATCACTCTTATAGTTTCACATTTGTTAGGTGAGTGAAACACGGCAACCCAACTCAGAGGCTTGAAGTGATGAAGTACATGAGGCTCCTGTAAGGTGAGTGGTTGTATCACCCCGGGCGACAGCGTGAGAGGTCTACCACCTGTTGGTTGCTGCTGCGTCTTATCATGGACTAAGTTATGGAACACAGTGCTAACAAACGCTCATCAAGTGAAATCCTGTCCATCTACTTTTTTGTTCGTTGTGAACAATGTCACAGAGAAACAGAAAATGCTTGTTCAAAAGGTTTGAGCCCCACAGGGCACCCAAAACATTCTTTAAAACGTCCTTCAGAAACTTTCGTTAACTGTTTGCTGTGGACGTAGATATGAGGGTTGAATCCGGTAGGCTACCTCAGTGAGGATATAAAGCTTAGTACTACAAGTCTTGGAGTTCCAAACTCGTAATTTACGTAGTAGATGATTACGTGATTCGCCAATCTCACCTGTTTATCCGCAAACTTCCGCAACTTCATACAAGAAACCGAAGAAAAAGCTGGAGAAGTTTGCAGTAAAACGGACGCATCGCGCAGTCAAATACTATGCAACTTACCAGTTGTAAACTTTATATCATGGAATTCAGCTCTCATAAGTAGGTGTTCAACACACTGGCTCGGCATAGGCTGGATAAATGAAATTCTTCATCCTACACACAAATGCGGTAGAAGAGATTAATTCATCTAAGGCAATCTGAGATGTTCAGCATAAATGAGCTTAGGTAATCTCTGCGTTGCACAATCCTTCATACGTAAGCGTAGTGTAAGCTCGTCTACAGGCCTTGGTGGGTCGAAGTACGCAGGGAGTTTGCGAAATATACTCATTCTCACACCAACTTGGCTTTACCGGGAGACTCAACTAGATTCCAGCTAAATATCTCGTTTATGATATTCGCCCAATTGAATGTGCTACACAAAGGCCGTTTCATGTTTAAGTTGCTACAATATCATAGATATCGTAGTATATTTTCTTGAAGGGAACTACTCACAAGGTTGGCGAAAACTCTTACAGTCCACGACCGGATTCGCTTTTTTTGTGGCTCATCAAGCAAACACGGTCCTCGAATGCCCCGAATTTCCGATGGAAACTGGGATCACCGCTGTTTTTTTGGACGTACTGATGTGCAGAAACACGGATGGAACTCTTCAAACATGTGCATATCGGAAGCAGACACAAGACGACCGAATACTAAGTTGTCAGAACAACGATCCTGTGAAACACAACAAAAGTTGCTTTCAAAATCTGTTCAACAGGGCGGAGACGTGCTGTAGTACAGCAGAACTCAGATGGAAAGCAGAAGATTACATCTATCGTATAGTTCAAAAGAACCGATACCTCAGAGGTATTATCAGAAGCTTGAATAATAAGACTCTCTGATGGCAACGTGAACATCTGGATCAACCGATTAAAGGGGGTGTTCTTCTGTACATCAAGAGCATATCCGAATTCACAACAAGGTTACTACAACTGAAAAGCATCTAAATAGCCCACGAACCAGCCGCTACATCGAGGAAACTGGTATCAGGACCATAGGACAAGACCGACGGAGGCGTAAGAAACAACGTCGTGTACCGAATCCACCGCATGGACTGCAACACATTAATACGGGATAGATTAGGAGAAAACCGTCTACATGGATAAAGGGACACAACGCAGCTATCAAAAGACACCACCCGTTATCTCTTATTTCCATTAGTGAAGATCAAGAAGGACATAGTTTTAATCTAGAAAACATGAAGATCGTGGAACACGAAAGTATAAGCATGGCGTCCCGCAAAAGATCCAACCATCTGGCATATCGAAATCAACCTTGTCTACACACCACTACGAACGAGAGACCACCAACCCGCTGGTAACACTGAGTTAGACTCAGCCATCAGACCAACGCACCGAGAAACGGGATTCACTGTGGATGCAAACGAACATAGGTCGCGGCGGGGAGTTCAGAGAGGTGAAGTCTCAAGCCCGACCGGAAATCCACTTATTGAGAGATAGACCAACCAACAAGACAACGGGAATGCTCACCCAAATGGCCAATGAGCAGTCCAGGTCGACCTGGGTGAGTAGACCCCATATCAATCATGCACTTTCACTAACAAAGCCATGATGATGTCACCTCAACTGGTTATGGGGCAACAAAATTGCCCAGCTCAGCGGAAAAGCCGATGATTACAACCTGATTTATTAATAATAGTAGTTCAGCTGCAACATCTCTTCGGTGCCTGACTGCCACGCTATCCGATGGAAGCAAGTGGGCTGAGGTACTGCCAGGTTGTCCAAGTCTATACAGGAGCAATCGAGATGCCTCGGTTGCGTTCAAAACACGGACCTTCCGGTCAGTATGTTCTCGCCTGAAAACTGAGCTGCCTAGAGCTCGAAGAGCTGCTAGTGTCCTTTTCAAACGCCCTTACCTCCTGGATTGAAGTGGGCGACAATCTTGTCTCACGACGTGGAAGTGCTTGAGGAATATTGGCCATTACCGGCAGGACTACGGTCAATCCGTTTGCATGGGTATAATTAATTGATGTTACGGAGGCCCCTTTGGTTTGTGGGATCGGCCTGGTAAGAGCTGAAAAAGATAGTAGCAAGCTACTTGAATGAGAACAAAATGCAATCCATGGAGAAAGTTGCGACTGTCCGGTGTTACTACGCGCTGTAAATTCGGAACGGCAAAAAACACGAGGCTTTCCTGCCCTTGATGGTGTCAATCCTACCAATGGCACCAATTACCAAATAAATATTGGTGGTAGGTCCTATAACGTAGGAACGTTGGAACCTCTGAGTGATGAGCCCAACCTATGTGAGTGAACCATATTTTGATAACCGCTCTAGCTTCCATGGAAATGTGCATGATTTCTGTTGCGGGATATATATTGTTCATGTTCGCATCACTCTCGTTTGAACAGTCATCCTCCTGTCCTGGCGTACTTATTCTGGTGAGTCCACACCAAAGACAGGAAGCGCTGGGCTCGAGTTTCCCTCTTATTAGAGCTCATCAGCAGAACATATCGAATGCCCGTGTCGGGGTTTGAACTCCGCGCATCTGACATGCGAGGGGAGCGTGTTACCACTACTCCACCAGCGCACGTTGGACGCATCTGAATTCTCACGTCTGGACAGGCGAACGTCTTCACGCCTGAGCGATGTGACTGGTGTGCCCGACTCATCGAAAGAAGACCCAGTAACTGTTCTGGTTGTGACGTGAGAATTCAGATGCGTCCAACGTGCGCTGGTGGAGTAGTGGTAACACGCTCCCCTCGCATGTCAGATGCGCGGAGTTCAAACCCCGACACGGGCATTCGATATGCAATGCTGATGAACTGTAATGGGAGGGAAACTCGAGTCCAGTGCTTCACCCCCTTTGGTGTGGACTCACCTGAAATGTGCATGAGTCCAGTACACCAACAACCTACCCACTGCGTCTTATTAGTGACCATCCAGGGATGTGGGGATCTGAGTTTACCATATTAAGGATCCGCCACATTCGTTATCGAAAAAAGGTCACAATTTGAGCTGTTCTGTAGATCAAAGGGCTCAGGGTGCTTACTGAAGCGATCATGGGGCGGCATGTGTTAGCTTTTGGGGGCGTGGATTGATTGGGTTCCGTCCAATAGAAATGGGTTTTGGAAGAAAAAAGAAACTGCGTGGCGACTGCCCGCTTCGCCGAGTGTGGAGCGTGAGACCCTGGCAGATGACGGGCGCGGGCCTAGCTCGGGAGAAAATGTCCCCTATAGGAGTACGAGTTTTCTCGTCATGGTGTCACTATGCCCATGGGTATGAAGGCTAACTGGAGGGTACACAAAGCAGTGCCGTTGTAGTTGGTTGGGATGGGAAGACCAACCGGCTCTGTTGTCAGAAAGATGAAATGAAATAAGAAAATGAAATCGTTCAGCTGTGACACCCTTTTCGTGCCTAGCTGCCATGTCACCCGAAGGAAACACGAGGGCTGAGATACTGCCAAGTTGCCCAAGCCTAGACAAGAGCACTCGAGATGCAGAGGTGGGGTTCGAACTACGGACCTTCCGGTTAGTGAGCTCGCGCCTTAACCACTGTGGTATCTCTAATTCGCCAGAGGGATTATGAAACTTAGTCTGGTCTAGTTATCCACCTGATTGGGATCATTCGTTTTCGGCACCACTGTATGAATATCACACTCCGGTTCATTTCACACAGCATCAGAAGATAAGCATCATATGCTTGATCCTCTCATTTCAGGAGACGTTTATGTAGATACGTCAAATGCAAATTTGAAGTAGAAGGTGGACTGCCAGTGATGTTTCCCTCACAGTATCAGATTGGCCATTAGAAGATTATGCATTGGGGGCTGTGTTTGTGAAATTCGGGGAGCATTATATTCCGGTTAGCCAGTAAGTGGAAATAAAGCCAACATCATCACCTAGTCCCCCAATTCATTAAAACTGCTAACAGGATTGCTTCTGAACGAACATTTGTATTTCTACTTTCTGTCAAAACATTCTTCTTTTTAAAACTTATCACCGCTGCTCCCTTGGACTGTGAAGCTTCGGTGGCCCGGGTAAAAGTTCGAACCACCACATTGTTAGTCTGCCCCTAATGCACCACCAAGTTCATTTACAATCTTAAATGGGTGCTTTCTGGTTGATAGATATTCAAACTAGAGGTGCTACAAGCCACATACAACATAAAAATGTGGTAGTATACCCTCTAAAAGTTGTACAACTCATGCCGCCTAATGCGAGCTAAGACTCTCTTGAGTTCACGCACTTCAAACAAAGACTCTGGACGAGGGTTCCAGTTATCCCGCTTATGTTTGGCCCTGCTGACTGTATCCCCATCAGCGCAGAACCATGAAGTGCACAATTTCATGAAAAAACGCTGTCGCATGGTACCATAAGCTGAGTCACCTCACCCGCTGCATGCCGTAAGGAGGGCACATATTTATGTATTCACTCATGGTCGTCGTTTTTTTCGCTGAGCTGGACAGCGAACAAGCCAGCGACCATCTATGCTACCTAAGCTACCAACAATTTCCTCTATATTCACTCATTATCCGTGACACATAATCACACGACACCAATTGAGGCTCCCGGTTATTCGCTTGTCCATCACCGTCCACGAATTTGTATCGTGTATAACATCTGAACAAGATATTCACACCCTTGAAGTTCTGTCCTCACAAAAAAGCAAAACCGTAGCGATGCATTTACTGAATATCTGTAAGCAAGAGTGATCGAGACCTCTGGTCGCTGACTTCAGCTATAAATCCACTTCTGATGACGTACATCATTGAGGCTGTGATTGGAGTTCAGTCAAATCAGTCACCAGCGATCACTTAGGAGAAGCCCATAAACTATTTCGGAGGCTAGTAAGAAAGCGAAGAATTTGGAGACAGCACATAAACAGTCGTTACCTTACCAGGTGGTGTCTACACCAACTACCTCCGGTGTAGCTCCGTCCTTACAACAACCATGTTACTGTCCAATCCAAGGGCAACCACGCAGCTACTATGGTCACTAGTAAGTGTCCGTTCCGCGGGTACTCCAGGCACCCGATTGCGGTTCATTCAACCATAAAAGAAGTGTCAGCTTTGGGAAAGAAAGGGCGACTTACAAAAAGTCCGACTTTCTCGACTTAGGCGTAGGTGAAAAGCCGCCGCCGCTCGGCCGTAGATTTCTACTTTTACTGTCGCACCAGCTCCGTTTTCTCGTGAAACTTTACTGATGATACTATTACGTATGTATTGGTTAATATGGGCATTTCGTAAAGTAGCGCTTCTCCTTGAATAATAAGAACAACAATAATAGTGACAACCGTTCGGCCGTAACACCTTTCCGGTATCTAGCTACCATATCACCCCAAGGAAGTAGGAGGACTAAGATACCGCCAGGTTACCCAAGCCTATACAGGAGCAGTTGAGAGGTTTCGGTTGTGTTCGAGCCAGGAACCTTGTGGCCAGTAAGTTCGCACCTTAAAAAAAATCGTTCAGCTGTAGCACCTTTCGGTGCCTAACTGTCATGCCACCCGAAGGAAGCAGGAGGGTTGGGATACTGCCAGGTTGTCCAAGCCTAGGCACCTTATTCTTTGAGTTGCCTTGAATTCGTTTACGCTTTCATCGTTCGTAAGCATAGATGACACAAACATGCTCGCAAAAGTAAATCTTCAACGGCGCAACATCCAGGAATCACAAGCGGACACTATTTCATACGAATAATCATTACTGAGTGCAATGCCAAGGAAGAATACGGGTGCCTCAGTGTCGTTCAGTTCAGTTTATCAGCTATAAACCAGGTACCAAGGGTACATTGGTTCCAGCTGCTACAGTCTCGGTCACCGGAAAGTGGGTGTCAGGAAAGTCAGAATCAATTCAATCAGCCAATCAATTTATCAGATATAGACCGTGTACCATAGGCACATTGTTTCCAGCTGCTACAGTTCCGATCACCGGGAAGTGGGAGAGTGTGAGGACAGGAGAGATTCTTCTTTCTAGGACCATCAGGCGTGCCTCAACATAAGTAATCCGATGTTCCCATCGAACCGATCAATGCTTCGGAGGCACCGGTGATCAAGCACCGACATTTTCCGTATGTCCTCTGCACGTAGAGGCCACGTCTCTAATACATAAAACAGTATGGATCGCACTGCCGCATCGTAAACTCTGCCCTTGACAGACAAACTGACGTCACGTCGGCGCCATAGGTGTTGGAGGTTGGCAAAAGCTGCCCTGGTTTTCAGGATTCGAGAAATAATCTCATTTCCAGCCAGTTCACAGGAACTCATACAACTGCCTAGGTAAAAAAATTTACCTATCATGTCAATTGGCTCTTCTGCAAGTACGAGGTTTGGGTTTGGTTCCACCCAGTATTGTAGTAGCACTTCACACTTTGCAGGTGTGAAACGCATGCCAAACCGTGTGGCAGAGTTATTTAGGCTAAAATAAAAATAAAATGAATCGTTCAGCTGTAATACCCTTTCGGTGCCTAGATGTCATGTCATCTGAAGGAAGCATGAGGGCTGGGATCTTGCCAGGTTGCCCAAGCCTAGACAGAAGTCGAGATGCAGAGGTCGGGTACGAAGCACGGACCTTCCGGTCAATAAATTTGCGCTCTAACCACTGAGCTATCTCGCTGTTTAAAATTGTTTGCACTTTTGAAGCACCTGAACCTAGGAAAGTATTGTCGTCCGCATACTCGTCGTCTGTGAGCGAACGTCCCGGGAGCATTTCGATACCCGAGGTTTCAGAGACAAATAGGGAAATTTCAAGCAGCACATCAATGACAAAGTTGAAGAGGAAAGGTGTGAGAGGACAGCCTTGTCCTACACCACTGGACGCGGTGAATTCAGGCGAATGCTTGTCATATACTCGTACGCGCTCACAGGAGAATCCTCATTAGAAATATAAAGTTGGAAGGCACACCTTTGATCGCCAGACATCGACAAAGTTTCTGACGATCGATACAGTCAAAAGCAGCTTACAGAAAAACGACTAACGTGGGAAGTCTGAAGGAGTGGAGCTGTTCAAGAACTTGTGTCAAGATAAAGATATGGTTGATGCACCTTTGGCCAGGGCAAAACCCAGCTTGATTCTCACGAATCTGTCTCTCCCGATAATCATTAAACCTGAGCGAAATGCCAGAGAGCACCTTAGATATGACACATACCAGGGTGATGCCACAACGGTTTTCACGTAAGTTCTTGCGCCCTTTTTGAAAACTGGGATGATGGTCGAGGAGCTGCATCCGACCGGTATTCTGTTTTCGTTCCAAATCTTCTGGACTATGGTTGTCAGACTGTTTACCAGAACCTCACCATATTCTTAGAAGAATGCGGGGTGTAAGCCATCCGAGACAGGTGCCTTGTCGCGCCTGAGGATTGATATCTCACGCCGGACTTCGGTTGTTGACGGCGAGTTAGTGTCGGCCTTCCATTCAGGCCAGCTGGGTTCTTCCAGCGGTTGTGTTGAAGAAGACCAGTTGAATTGTTTTTGGGGGCGAGATGTCTCAGTGGTTAGAGCGCGAATTTATTGACCGGAAGGTCCATGGTTCAGACCCGACCTCTGTATCTCGACTTCTCCTGTCTAGGCTTGGGTAACCTGGCAGTATACCAGCCCTCGTGCTTCCTTCTAGTGGCATGGCAGCTAGGCACCGAAAGGATGTTACAGCTGAACGATAGCACGATATATTACAAACTGTTCATGGAATTGCTCAGCCCATCGCTAAAAACGACTATTAAGTGAACTACCGCTACGTCTTTTTCGCATATCCTTTCTCTGATACTTGTCTTCTTTTGACCGGTTGATCGAATCAGCTGAAACAGGGCGCGGGTGTTGCATGTAGCGAAAGCCTTCTCCATCTCCTATGCCTTCAAAATCCACCAGCATTCTCTGACACTCTTCATGCCCCTGATTGTCCGGTGTTTGGGGATCTGTGTGCGCCATTACAGTCGCTCGTCGCTGGTATGATCATTCTGACAGCAATAATATCTGCTGATCTCGAAGATATGCAGTGTTCACTTAGTCCAGTTGGATGGCTTTGACAAACAGTCCTAAAAGCTGAGGGCATAGCTTCTTTCACTCGCTTCCATCCAACCTCCAAGAAATCTTCGTCATCCGCATGACTGTGCGTTTCCAGTAGCTTTCCAAACAGGTCAGCTCGATAAGTCTGAGCTACCGAACCTTGTCGAGGCTGATTAATGGAACTGCTCTGCCACTGCACACGTTATGCTGATCGAAAGCGAACTGATGACCGGGCTCACACAATGGCATGAACAGAGTCAAGCTGCGTACCTCAGAAGGAACGACAACCCTTAACTGAGGCTCTCCATCGGTAACTGACAGCCATATGGTCCAATTGAGTCCACGATTGTCTTGTGGTAGGTGGCCTCCAAGTAACTCGATGTGAGCGTTTGGAAGTTCGTATTGGCCAGGAACAGAATATGGTTAGCACGAAACTGAAGCAGTTGCTCGTTGACTGATCGTTGACTTCAAATCTACCATCTACCTGTGCTTCTTCCGGATTTGGTTGGCCAACTTAAGCATTCATACCATCCGCAAGGAGTAAAATATCCGGCCTTCTTGCACAGCGAAGCAGTCGTGTCAGGTATGGATAAAACCCGCCCTTCCAAGTCCCAGAACTGCTATCTGTCGGGGCGCACGCCGATACGACAAATAAACACCGTTCACCGCATTGACCTGCAATGATCTTAATTGAGCCAGACAACCGCACAGCGCAAAGGCGACTGCTTACTAGGACCCGGTCCAGTAAGGCGCTTTCAGCCTTAAGGCTTAGTGCAACTCCCACACCGTAGATGCCACGAGCCAGCGCGTCATGATCACCAGATACCTGAAGAGTGAAAGTGGAACATCCGAGCTCATCCTAATCGGCTTGAGGTGCACGACCGAAGTGGGATCTTGTATGCGTGTTTCGGAGACACGACATACATTGGTAGAGAGAGAAAGCAAGGTTTCAGCAAGGGATGCCTGTTGTCCAATTTGACATAGAGTACGGACATTAAAGGCTGCAACGTGGATCAGATCTTTTGAGGTTGGTAAGTGATTATTTTGGTTTATTTTTCTGGGCGACGGTTTAGAAAAGGAAGATTGGCTAGGAGACTGGTAGATGGGTTGATCGCACTGCATCGTTCGATGGGTGGGGACAAGGTGTAGAGGAACGCCAAGAGTGAAGGGCTGCAATGGCGGATGATACCTCCAGATTGCCCAAGCCAAAGAAGAGGGTTTGGTTGCGGTACTTAATCATGAGCTTTTGCCTCATAAGTCTGACCCAAAAGGAATTGGGAGGATGTTGGTTTTGTTCGGGGACCCTGCCCCTAGCCTCTGACTCAAACGTCTGAACCACGAGGCAGCGATTTCTAAGGATCTCTTGGGGGGCCCTTCCCGGAGCCAATGACCTCTATAGTTGCAGGGGACCGGCCTGGCCCGAGGACGCAGGGAGTGAGGCATTACTGTCTCACTCCAAGTGTAACTGCGCACAGCAGGTGCCTTTTAAGCAGCACCGGACTCTGGTTTTAAAAGTAGTCCGACCGTATTGAATAATGCACCGGCGGTCACGGTCAACTATTACGCGATCGGAGTGTTCGGCTTTTAGTACCGACCTTTTCTAACCCGTCCTCCCTAGGGGGAAGGCAGCAACGCTGTTTCCATAAATATGGATATGCTGGTCGCCTGGGAGAAACGCCTTGCTGCCTTCACACTCCTATCGGAGAGGACAGTACGACTTTGCCTCCAGACCGCCTCGTAATACGATTACTCGCAGTATGGGGGCCCGCTGTTCTTCGACGGGCTGCTCTCCTGTGGCCTTTGTGGCATGGTTGAACCTTTAGGAACTAAGTTCCGGTCAGTATAGCCCGCAGGATCATTGGAACACAGTAGTCCGACCACCACGACAAGGTGATAGCTTTAGGTTGGGGGAAGGGTCGGATTCCTGAAAATAATCCCGAAACCTACTGGGAGCCTCAAACGCTACCAAATCGCAATAAAGAAGCACCCGGGCCAGAAAAGCCAGCTGCCGATTGGACGTTCAAACAATCAATCCGTTCAGCAACGGCCGACGATGATGAGTGGTCAGGCATGTCACCGAAGTAACACCTACCAATCACCCAACAATGATCGGACAGTCTGGACTCAAGTTCAAAAGTGCGCTTTAAATACCACGATGCATCTTGTAAATTTCGCACTCGCTTGTTCGCAATACAGCCATTGTGTTTCTTGGTGGCGAATCTTTATCCGACACAAAGGCACCGGAACGGAGACAGCAGTTAGTCACTACAGTGGGAAGGCGTAGGAGATACAGCCAAGAAATGGAGGCGATGGCGTGCTCCGTTAGTTCGGGAGCGTGGCTAGGAATTGAAGGCACTAGCTATGATGCATGAGCGCCACTGACTGCGCAATTGGGCCATTTCTGCCAGTGTCGTAAAACCATGTCAAGTTATTTGAATGGAGCCTTACAATCGAATGAAAAAATGGTACAGAGAGGGCAACATCCGACATGCCCACACCTCCGAAACTCAGTCAGACAGCCTAAATAGAAAATGACGGAACGAAGGCCACTAACATCCGTTAGCCGCAGTGTCTTTCAGTGCCTGCAGCCAGAAACGGGAAGGTTACATGGGAACCATCCTGGAAGGTAAACCTAACAGGACCCAGACTTTACGTAACATCCCTTATTCCCTCCTGCCAGGTACCTAGGTCTCGCCACTCCAAATTAAGCAGGAAAAATAACGCTATTCTTGGCGGGGGGTAACTCGTCGTGCGATTGCCCAGCCACCTCAGCTTCATCACCACCTCAATGCGGATTCGCTGGTTCTAGCTGACCTAACCGACAAGTTTGAGTCAGCGGAGGTCAAAGACCTATGGCTTTGATACAGGAGCGTCACTGTTGCGTGATTGAGCCAAACCATTAACAATTGATGAGTTGGGTTCCAAGATCCTATATCCAAACAGGCGATAGTCAGCCCGACTGAGTTTAGTCCTTTCGTACTTCGTTACCAGGTCATAGATTATCTCCCTCTCCATCGCCATCACTCAACACAGGGCTGAACGAAATCAGCTTTACGAGGCAGACGGTCCTCTGGCATGCGAAGTACACATCCCAACCAGGGTAACGTGCGAAACCTGAATGGGCCATCTATCGTAGGAGAATTCACAGATGTGAAGTGCACACTAAACCTTACAGCAAAATTAATTAGCTTATCTAAACTGTTATGCATCTCTGAAGGATCTGGACCAAGGAAAGCAATACCGTCTGGTTACCCAATGCCTGTGAGCTAACACCCAGGAGCATTTCTATCCCTGAGGTTCCAGAAGCAGGCAGAGAAAGTGCAGGGTCAGGTGCCTCGTCAAATTGGAGGAATATCTCTCGATGGATTTCTGCTGCTGACGGTGGGCAGGTGTCAATGTTCCATTTAGGCTCGCTGGATTCTTCTGGCTCTTTAAACTGTCAAGGTCACCGCTCAAGACGATGACTTTGCAAATAAATCGTCGTCCCGTCTTGCCGCAAATTGCTTCGCTATGTTTTAGTTCGTTCGGCTGCAAGAGAGCGCAGCTATTCCCTGCAGCAGGATTTTTCACCTTTGTAAACTACCAGCGTCATGCCATTCTTCAAGCTCATGGTTACCCGACTCAAGGGGACGATTTTGCGACTGAATTACCGTTCCACCTTTTTTCGCAAATCGCTTCGCCGACACCCGTCTTTTTTTTGACTGACTGATGGAACCACCTGTCACTTGTGGCCAAAGCTTTCACCATCGCCCGGTTTTCAACATCCAACAACATTTTCTGCCACTCTTCAGGCTCCTTGTTATCCGATGCTTTGGAGATCCGAGTGAACCATCGTGATATGGCCTTTGTGGCAACAATATGGACAATCTGGCGACATCTCAGCACCGTGCTTCCTTCGGGTTGCACGGAAGCTATGGATCGGACAATTTTTACAGCTGAATGTTTTTGTAAACCGGAGTGCTTCTTCAGAAGGTTTAGCGTGACACGCATGAAATCACCATATTTCCATCCTTAGTTTAACGGACGAGCTGAACGATTCCTGGGTATAGTCATCGTGACAAAATCTACGGGGAAGATGTTAAAAACACAGGAAATGCATTTTTGCTGAAATATCGAGCGAAGACTGGCATACTGTGGTCCCCCACAGAGGCTCTGATGAAACGGCAGCTGAGGCGAACGTGTGAGGCAGTTCTACGATCACCTCAACGTTTCCGCCCTACTTATGCGACAAAACCGCCGTTCCAGCCTGAAAGCCGTGTAGTAGTGAGAGAATAGAGACCTGGTCTCTGGGAGCGGATCGTTGGGAATATTCCGAAAGAAAGTTGGTCATGCGATCTGCAGTGTCTTCGCCAGTCACCAATATACAGACGACAGTAATCAATTGAGCTCCATACACTGCTCACTCCAAGCCAGAGAGGAGCATCCCCTTGGCTTCGACCTAATTCTGATTTGCAGACGCCGACAAGTACGATTTCTGGGATGCTCTTTTATTTGACAACACGAACGAAATCTGTGATGAGAGCGGATCGACATAAAAAGGGCATTTTTCGAACCTTTCTAACAGCGGTCATATTTCTCGGGGATTCCCTCGCGATCTAACCTTGATAATACTCGAGATACTACCATGCTTTCTCAGTCCCAGCAGAAAAGGTGCAAAAAGCGACCACGTCAACGCAACAGTTGGATGCATCTGACACAACAGTATGGCCCAGGGATGGATTAAAATGGATGAGCAGCAAGTTAGAAATAAATAAATAACACAACTTCGTCAAATACAGACTGGAACGAGTGCAGCCACCCCCACGGAGCATGCTTTTTCAAAGGCGGTTTAATGGGTGGCGAACAAGTGCATTTTCGGCAAAGCTGTGCCATAGTACATTGCCAGACCGACGGAAGATGATCTGATTGGCAAATTCTTCGTTCTTGGTATCCAGCACTGCCAGGTACCCGAAAATAAGCGGAGAAACTCGCAAAAATAAATATATTAGCCGAATTCCATTGAAGGAGCCGTTACCAGAACTTCACGAGTCTCCGCTCCAGAAGCCTGGTCCGACTTAGATATCCGAGCAGCCAGATGGGGGCAATTGGAGAGTTTCCAAACTCCAGCATTCGTTTTGACTGTATGATCAACCAATCAGATAGTCGAAGAGTTCAAGGACAAAAAGACCCATAATATCGTGGTATTTTTGATGTGATGTTCCGCCAATAAAATTTTTGAGTTATTTCAATAAGCTAGTGGGGGGCGAACAGGCTCTAGGATATGCTAATGCAAGGCGCAAACGTTTTCTGTGTCAGTACTTTGTATAGGCGTGTGTGGATGCAGATTTGTATGCAGTGAGCATGAAACCACGACCCCTAACTCGATCAAGGACACCAGCTGAACGATAGAGCATTTATCCCTCAGTGAATGCTGCGAGCATAAGCTTTTCTAGCCTGGACAAACCGTTGAGTGACCACTGAATTAAAGAAACGTCAATAGGTCCTAAAAATGCAACGGAACTGATACAGTTTTCAAGTATCCTCGAACGCCACAAAAGTTTGGTCTAAATTTGATGGTAAACACTCGGGAGAGCAAGCACAATTCAGGACAGAGAGGCGTAAGATCACCTGATTGATGTTTATATTTGGTAGAGAGCATGGGCCTGGAAAGGTTTAACGAACGGTTGTTTTCCTACCGTTCGTTTCTTTTGTCTTTGGTTGAAAACGCTGCTGAGAATAAAACCGGTCGATGAAGCCATCCTTCAAAATTTTTCTGATTTTCCAATGAAAGAAGTTTTAGCTACCAGAAGTATGACGTTGTGAGTTGACAAGAATTGTTTCGTAACTGATATGCCAGATCGAAGCGCAGTGGAGCCCCAATACGGGATGCTTGTGAAGCACTCAGGTACTGGTTTCCAATTCCTTTGAATATTACCCCAAATCTCAAACAGATATCGAAGGAATGATGACGTGAATTATATCAGAAAGTAGATGAGGCAAGAGAGTAAGCTCGATACAATTAAAGCATACGTGTTGGTATGTAATGGATATGCCGCCATGAAGAGACTCGGCCTTACAGTGGTGTGACGGTTTGCGCACCTCAGCGACCCACTGAGCTATACTGGTGGTATCCGCGCGATCCTCGCAGAGTCTCTCATACCAGGTTGGTCAGCGGTCAGAGGTCTGACAAACACAATACCCTGGTCCTCCAGGCTAGGGTTTGGAACATGTGAGGCGACTTGTTCCGTAAAAACAGCAATGTGTTTGCACTTCTCGCAAAAAACCGCTGCTTTGCGGTCAGGATGTTGAGACAAAGGCTTCAGTTGAGGATCGTAATCGGCCTCCTGTCTATGTGCGGGCGCTCTGGCAGTATCTCTTCCAACGTACAAACATGAATGGCACGCATACAATTAAACTCGTTCCGCATCAACCGTTGCGTGGTGCCGTCGGCCGAATCGCCTTACGCGCTGCATCCAGCAGGGCGGGTAAGCAAAAACAAGCTACTGTTGACACCTCCCTTCTTTTTCTTTCAGATAACTTTTCTTCCCCTTGTACCCAATCCATTAATACCACTCTCCTTGTAGGCCCAGCACTTAGGACTGATGACTTCGTTCGTCCTGCATCGGTGTTGCAGGCAGCATCTGCGCGTCATCCGACGTCAACATCCTCAGGCATCTCGAAATCAATCTTCAAGCCTCGACGCCCAGTCTATCTGACCACCTTCAATGTCCGCAAACGGAACAAGAAGGACAACAAGCTTATCTTATTCTCACACTCGCTTGGCATTGGGGTGTGCTGTGTCTCAGAAACAAGAATTCAAGATGCAAGCACGGTGATTGAGCTAACCGCCCCAACACTCTCCACTCGCTTCCAGCTACGCACTTCTGGTGATCAATAGGCTGCTGCGTCAGGATGTGAAGGGGTTGGTATCGGCGGAAGGAGCTTTGCTTGACTGGATACCCGTTGATAGTCGTCTCTGTGCGGTTCGTCTGTGAAGGAGTCTCATAAGCGGGAAGTTGACCAATGTCTGTCTGTCGTGTCTGTTTACGCCCCAACTGACTGTAGTCCTGGCACCATCAAAGACGAGTTTCAGGCCCTGAATGCCCTGCTACGGCGAGCTAAATGCTCAGATATCAATGTGGTTGTTGGAGATATGAATGCACAAGTGGGAAGGCTTGGCGCAACTGAGACTCAATTAGGAGGTCGACATGGATCGGACTCGGTACGTACGGACAATGGCGAACGATTGCTCCAGCTGTGTGGTGACCGCCACGAACTCAAATCGATCATATTGCCATCAGTTACCGATGGCGCGGATCAATAACTGACTGCGGGTCGATTTGGAACACATTTGTGAATTCCGACCACGCCCTTGTCCGGAGTCGCTTCTCCCTTCGTTTCCCAGGGCCGCGTAGGGGGCGGACGAATCGCCTGACAACTGAAAGACTGACAGATCCGGATTTTAGACGAATTTACCAGAATCGCCCTCTAGAGCCTATTCCAAATGCTCTACTCTCATATGTGAATTCATACTGGGATGGGACTGACACCTCTTTGCACAGTGCCGGGAGTTTTGCTTGTGGTGCGGTACTACATGGCGCACCCAAACGCCGGATATCAGACCGAATAGTGGCACTGCTTAAATCTCAAAGAAGTATCCCAGCCGGTCCCGAACATAACTTGATGCGACAAATTATGAGACATCAAGTTAGGGTGAGCTTGCGAGGCGACCGTGAAGTGTGGTGGGCGTGGAAATACAAGGAAATGGAAGAGGCCTGGTAAGCCTGGAATGCCCAAAGTTTACTTCAGCTGACCCCCCAAACCGGCCACCGGAAACGTCCTGCGGTCGAAACCATCAAGCATCGGAGACCATCTTTAATAAACAAGAACTCGTCGACCGCTGGGGCGAATACTTTGAACAACAATTGTCGTGGCCACAAGCTGACCCTCATCTGGAGCCCACAGTTGACGTAGAACCCCGGACGGTGAATGCGGAACCGTCTACGGCCTGCGAGGTTTATGACTGCATATGTTCTCACAAGCGCCACCGAGCCTCCTGTCAGGAAGCCCTCACACCCGCATTGTTCAAAAATGGGCGCGAAATGCACGGTCAGCGTTTGTCAGAACTGTTTGCTTGCATTTGAAAGAATGAGTCTGTCCCAAAAAACTGGAAGAGTCAGTAATAGTGCCCATTTCAAAAAAATGGGGCTCTTGGGGAGTGTAGCAACCATGGGCGGATCAGCTTGACCCCGTTCGTATCGATACTGTTGGCATCACTTGTGCTGCCTTGCCTTGTGCTGGCTCCTGAAACACTGCCCCGAGAGCAGCAATCGGGATTCCGGCCTGGTAGGGTTTGCGCTGACCAAATCTTCACACTTCGTCAGGTGCTAGAACAACGCCATACGTATAAACGACCCACATTTCTAGTATTCCCGAATTTACAATTTTCGTTCGACTCGGTTGACCGGTCTGTTCTTCTTGACACGCTTGTCCACCAAGGAGTTCTCCATCATTTCGTGAACGTTTTAAGCTCTTTGAATTCTCACACTTCCTAACGGGTGATAGTATACGGTAAGCTCCCCAAAAGCTTCCATACACAAAGCGGTGTCCGTCAAAGATGCTTACTCTCCCCACTCCTATTCAATTTCTTGATCGATTGAAATATGAGATGAACGCTGGAAGGTCTTCAAAACCCCGGTGTTCAAATAGTCTGTGATGAAAACATTGTAGATCTGGAATATCCACACGACATCCTTCTCGTCTTCGAAGAGGATGAGAAGGCACAGATGATTTTGGACGAACTGACAAGTCATGCCGGCCTTTGTTATGCACTTTGCACTCATAAAGTGTAATGTCCTGCTCCTGGGTATGCAGTCACTAAGCACGCCACTTACAACCCAGGGGGATAATCGATGTTGCAAAGAGTTTTACGTATCTGGGAAGTTGTAATAGTTCTGATTGTAGTGTGACAGATGAGGTCAATGCACGAATCTGTAAGGCTTGGGTCGCGATTACTAATTTGAGATACCTATGGCTTCAAAGCGGTATATCCCTGAATCTCAAGGGACACGTGTATCAGGCCACAGTACGGGCTGTTTTGTTGTATGGATATGAGACTTGGCCTGTTCGAGCAGCGGAACTTAGATGTCTTTAGGTGTTCGGCAACCTTTGTCTCAGAACCATAGCTCGTGTAGTTTGGTGTCCGAGAATCTGTAACGAGGTAATTAGAAAGCGAGTTATCGGCCGTGCAAAGGATACTTCTATCGAACAATGTGTCCAGAACCAGAAGCTGCGTTGGTTGGGACATGTGTTACGTATGCCGAACCATCGTTTGCCGAAGAGAGTGCTGTCTTTCATGCCCAACTCAGAGTGGCAGAAGCAGGGAAGTGGTCAACCCTTGACCTGGCAGAAAGGTATGAAGGAGATTACGAAACGTTTGGGTAAGTGCTACTCGCCTTTCAGGATAGGGACCGCGTGATCCCCACCGCGCCCGGTTGGAGACGCTGGAAGAAATGTCTGCTGAGCGATGGCAGCAACGGTCTTGTTGACAGTTTCTATCCAGATTGCCTGAATGAGTGCCTGGAGGTGTAGGCACCTCGGAATGATTGTAGTAAGCTAGCGCTAAGTCCCTTCCCCATGCACCTTTATTCTCGTCTTCACAAGACTTTCAAATAAATCATGGTCGTACGGTAGCGAAACATCAGTGTTGAACACTGGTGTCAAGCTGCCGATGCTGATGATGGTGGTAATGGATATGCAGTAACGGTTTACCAGTGATTAATAATGCGTTGGAGATTTGTTTTTAGGGTTAGGTTGTGGAACCGTATGTGGCATCCAGGCAAAATTTCTGAGCCTATACCTGCATGGGTCTGTAGAGGACTTCCACTGGTCGATAATCCTCTGAATGTCTGGGAAACAGATTTCGGTTTGGTGGCAATGAACACACAGTAACTTAGGGATCGCGGTCTACTGTCACGTTTAAGAGAGCAAGGTGATATTCAATCTGTCAGCATGTGTCCTATCATTTCACGAAACTTGTAGCCCGCATATCCATACGGACGAGAATGCTTTCTATTCCTTCGGAAGAAGCATTTTTAATTTTTCAGCTTTGTGCATTGTTGCTGAAGTAACATGTTACTTGTGGGTATATGACCTTGATTTAATATTTGCAAAAGCCCCACGAGGACCTACCGGGTGATATGCTGAAGCCTGCTTCTTGGTCATTTATGACCGGCGGCTAAAATGCACTCAAGTAGCAGCCGTCAAGTTGGATGTAATTAAAGGCTGGTGATGAGGGCATCACCAACGATGTGATTACGGCGCTCGTTCTCTTCTGCTGCCTATAGCTGACAACGACATAAAACTGGATCTATTTCCCGCACAAGCCCTTCGATATATTATCCGGCAGCCGTTGAGAATTGTTTGTTTTTATGTTTTGCATAAACTCACTCAAGTTTTGCAAAAGCATACTTGAGGATTTCGCATTTGCACATTGGGTGCTATACTTGATGGTAGAAAGTGAGACAAAGGATCCGGTGATTCAGGTGACTATTATGACTGTGATTCTAAAAATTGTTGGAAGTACAAGAGCAGCGTTGTGTGTCCTAGATTAACCCCTTTTCGTAGATACCGTGGTCTAAAACGTAGTCCGTTCCTGAGATTTTTAAGACGATTGGATTGTTACGAGTTAGGGATGGTGACAGGCATATTTATTTTTCTTGAAATCAGGCCCCAAACGACATGAGAATCAGTCGCATATGTGAAAATAGGAAAATGGGGAAGTGATGACATTAAGTAATCCGGTGTATAATCATTTCTTGTTGATGATCATATACCAGATATGAGTCTGTATCTTCCCCCGATGGTGATATGCAAAATGCCGGAACTTGCCACAGAAAGCGTCCGGTCACACATTTGATACCTTGTACTAAACGCGGAAAGTTACCTTTCAGATTGTGTCTACCAGTTCAAACAATTTTACCTCTTGCTCCAAATATATGCGGTGGTTAAAAAAGAGCGTTTTTAAACATCAGTGCTTCTCACTCACCAACGTCCGTGAACTTCAAACGAATATTGAACCCACTTTGTGAAAGCTAAGGTAAGCAGGTTTCAGGCAGCGTTCTATGTTTCGGGCCAAGGCACAAAGAAACGCACACAGTCCTTGTTAGCAAGCAGCGGCAGCAAAAAATGTACGATCCATATCCACTTTTCTATGTTCAGAGCTCTTGTATTTCCCGTAAAAGTTACAAGACAGTGTCCCAAGGCATTCTGGATGGAGAACCAACATGTAGGATCTAGTAGCATTTGTGCGTTGGCAGTGACTCGCATCGTGAAACAGGACGCTTGAACTCGGCAAGCCAGTGCACTTACCAGATATTCCACAAGCCAACTGCCACTCTCTCCTGATCTGATCATTAGTGGTGAAGGTTGCCTGTTATTCAACTGATGCGTAGCCCCCCTGGGACACGGCGATCATTCTGTGCTGACTTTGGCCCAACCAGCTCCTGGGCTGGAAGCCAAAAGCCTTAAACGTTCCTTTACAAAAATTTGACGAGAAGCTTCTAAAAGCACGTGTACCGTCTCCAACTAGCCCTATTAGTGCGGAATCACTGTGGTGGTTGCCCAGAAAATACTCGGAGAACACCACCTAGTGCCAGGGGTCTCGTCAGATGTATCGAATATCAGGTACACGATGACCGCCTTTGATGGTGCTTTCGGGTTTGTGTAGCTGGTACTTATGCGGTGTGCCTCCTGGTCGACTTCATGTGTTCTTCCTTGCTTTTGTGTCCAGAAAGCACCGCTGGTTCACTGTCCACCTCAAATACAGCGGGTCAGTGGTTCTGAAACCTTGAAGCACGGTTAACACTTTATACTACTACTACTACTACTACTAATGTTTAGTCCCAACTAGTGGGTAGCTACCTTCAGGTATGATCATAAAGTTACAGCCAGAATAAGTTCACGACTGGTAGGGTTTGTGGGTACCTGAAATGTCGTGGAAAAGGGACGGCGACATAAACAGTGGACATTACCCGAAATAGACTCGGTCACGACTGAGGCGGCATGGGTAGAGAACCGAAACGGGGAACACATCCGATGAGACAAGATACCATCACTAAGATTTGAAAGTGGCAGGCAAAAACAATACGAGGGAGGGCATAGCGAGAGACCGCCTGCCTGGTAGGTGATAAAAATAATTAAAAAAACTTCGGTCTGCAGAAAAAGTGGAACCAGAATAACGGATCAGGAGAGGCAACAGAACTGGCACCATCTGGCCGGCTGATTTGAACTGAAGCCCAAAACCGTTACTGAGGCTTCGTAGCCTTGGGCTGTTGGGCATATGGCCAGAGTCACGAAAGGCGTAAGTGGGAGAATATGCAGTACGGACAAATGGTGGTGGGAAATTTAGAATCACAGTGTGCAGCGAAACTGGAGAGAATCGCTAGTGTTGCTGCTGGATCGGGGTTGGGTGTAAAGGTTCCTTGGGAGAAGGAGTTCACGCAAACACAAGAAGGAACACGAGCTGCACGGAAAATGACTGACTTGGTGAGGAAAATACACCGAAATGTTTAGATCCAATGGAAGGTTCAGCAGATTGGAATGAACACCTCCCAGGGACGGCTGGGACCGGATGAAGATTTTTATTGTGGTTGTAGGTAAGGGGAAGGAGTGGGCGAGAGGGCACAGTCCAAGAAGGAAGTGAGCAGTTGCGGGTATGCTGGCAAACTGCACTGCTATCAAACCGTCAGTGCACTGAGATACTATAGTTTTTGGACAGCCCTGTGACGGACGTCGTGATTGAGGTAGTTGGGCTGGGACGTGCAGTTCTGTGAGCAGTGGAATGTGTGTTTGCCAATGGATTTCGCAGGGAGAGCAAGACCAATGTAATGTAGTAGGTAGCATTTGTTTTTTTGTCCGGTCGGGGATCCCTTCAGGTGTAATGCACTGATCGTGTGGAGTGGATAGCGGCCAAACAGGACGTCCGTAGCACGTACTACCGCAGGTCGAAGCTTGGGAAGAAGATGAGCTATGCGGGCCTAGAGTCCATATTGGAAACATTTACCGTCGTATGAGTCGTATTTTGCAGCTTGTCAAGCACCAGGCCTCGTGGGCCATCAGCCGTCCTGCCCTGCTTTGCTTAACAGACCAAGTCAAACCAAAAGAAGCTTTCTTCACATGGATGGGTAAATTTTCCACGATTTTTTAGATACCTTTACTGGTACACCGGTTTCAGGCGGGCCATCAGTCGGTGGAGCCTGTATGTAAATCCTGTGTTAAATAGCTAGCCGTAGGTATGCGTCAGATTTGCCCCGGCCACAGGAAATAGTAACTTGTGTTCATGGGGTACAAACATGCTTGGACCTGGGGCAAAAGTTCTTAATCTGTAAAAATGATGGTAGTCGAACACGAACGCCCCTTCACTCAAGGCTGTCTGCCGGGGCATCCAAGGCTTCTCGGCCATATTATTCGTCGCAGTTAAGTGTTGTGAAGATAAACCCGTTCCTGGGCACTGATGACAATTCTGTCTTTCGTGTTTGTTAACGTCGGGGATTGGCTCTCGCCCTTCCCTCTGCAGTTGACCGAACCATAGATATTGTTTGATACGGCTTTCGTCGTCAGCAACGACCTATCCTCACATGCGGCTACTTTGACAGCCGTTGTTTGTCCCTCGTTAGGCGTGACCTGCATTTGTTTTAGGTACCGCTTTCCTGGTGGCGCCAACAAGCCCTTGTTCCGCCGCTATTATGCTTTAAACTGTGTGGCGCTCAGCTGAAACAACAAGACGAAGCTTTTCTTTCAGTTTGACTACACAAATACTGGATTTATCCTAAGAATTTAGGCTGATCTGCCTTCAGATAACTTCAGCAGCTCAAGGCGACTCCAATTTTAAGTCGGCGCGGCTTGCTTGAACCTCTAATACCTGCAAAGAAGCGCCCCAGAATGCAGAGTATCGGTCGTCTTGTCGTTGCAACCCTGATCGCCCAAAGCGGTCACCAGTGACGAACACGAAGCCACGACCACCCTATCCAAGCTCTTCCTCTATCACTGTCACCGTCGCTGATTGCTATAGTCGAATAAACAGCAGAAGTGGTATCACAGCACATTGTCCAGAAGAGTTCTTTTTTGTATTGGTTAATCTTGCACATCCAGATTACACGCCAGCATACCGATTTGTGCTAGCAGGAAGAAGTATAAAATTTGACTTCCAAGATATGGCTAGCTTACTAGCCGCGTACGCGCATCCACCTCAGGCCTATACCACCCATACTTATGTCCGCAGTCGCAATAATGCATGTGTCTCCAGCAGATATGACCGCAAAACACATCGGTGACCATTAGGTTACTATAGCTTGCTGTGGATGCTTTATTTACGCCACAATTCCACAGCTATTACTAGAGTAGCCACATATGTGGATCCCACGAAACAGCTGCGACTTCCGGGTTCAGTGTTTCCTCGGTTAACCAAGTTACTATGATGGTAATCACAATCGGGGGTGTTTAGTGAACCAGGTAGGCATTTCGTCTCCATTATTTGCCTCAGAGGTTGGTCTGTTTTCAGTTTCCATCGGTCGTTCCCTTTAAAGGATGGGCCACGGGTCGGCAACTGTTGAAGCAAAAGGACACTCTGGGCTAGCCGAAAAATTAACCTTCTTCAAGCGCTTCAACCTACCGTAGTTGCTTTTAAAGGTCTGCGTCAACGTGGCCGCTTTCAGTTGCTCACCTTCTGAGCCCAGGTTCGGGTTGGCCTGTATTGCCGTCCTTTGAAGGCCCCTTAGCTGTCGAGTGACATTGTTGGAGGGCCTCGTGAATTGAAAGCCAATTACACCCTACCCTAAACAAAAAACTAGCATATCACAGGTCAGTCCAGCCGTTTTCTTTGGTCTGCTCTAGTCGAGTGGCTTAGCGGATTCGCCTGAAAAATGCTATCGAACGAGAGGTTACTTATGGCTAGTGGCCTATTAATCAAGCCATGAGTGATTTCAAAGACCTATATTTCCTGCACTCGTCAGAAATTCTGCCCCGGATTTGTCACGGCGGGCTCTACCCAGGGTGTTCTCGGTGTAAATGTGCCCCATCCATTGAAATCACTTGGATAATTTCGAAATCATCAGTCAGTATTTCACGGGGCTTTGCTGAGAACGAGTCCTCTTCTCAGCCCTCGCCGCTAAATGACCTTCTATGGTGTTATCTGCTTTTACATGCTCCACCGATTCTTGCCTGGCTTGTTCTCCTCTAGCCCACCCGAGGGCAACACAAGATCACTGTATTAGGTGCCCTCTACTTCTGGCCTCCTAAGTCGCCGGCTTTGATTCTTCTAGCTCTCAGGGTTTTCACTTGATGCTTATTATTTTGGCACACTCGTGATCGGTGTCTACGTTGTACACCTCTAAGGATAGGTCTGCGCAACTGCGGTGTTCACTAACGGTACTCAGTTGACGTCGCATAACATATGAGCTGGAACCCGCTGCAAACGAAAGCAACAAACGTGTCATGACCACTGTACTCTCCGTCCTGGTTTGAGAAGCTGTTCCATTTTAAAAGTTATTTATTCAGGGACAGTTCGAATATCACCGTGGAACCCAGCCTTCGGTAGAATTTCACGCACCCTCAGCCGAGTGACTGGACCACACGCCCTCAGGGTCATTTAGACGGCGCATCCAGAAGGAACACTTGAAAACCTGTTCTTGTGCGGAATAACAAAAATCCTGATAGCCATCTGTGAAAATACTGGAAACGCTTCAATTTGGTTTTTGAAATTGTCATCCTACGGAGGATTTAAGGAATTTTTGCTATGAACTGAACGGCCTACTGCAATAGTGCGCACCTCAGATCGCACTGCTCTTGGAGAGGTAGTTCGCGAAAGTAACCAGGAACACCAAGTTTGGCGAGCTGGGATGAGCACGTAAGCTCCCATTTAATCAACTCAACGCAGTGGGCCAATCGGAGAAAAATAGTACACCCTGGAGTCGACATTTTAGAGCCTTGGGGTAGCGCTGGATACATCGGCACGAACAAAGGGGAAATTCATATGCATAAACCTGTTAAAGGCGTTGCTATCAGACAGAACATTCCGACTGAAAGTAGGCCCGACCTACTCTTCTCCAGCGCCGGCCTCCATTGGAGTTCCTCAAGGCTCCGTTCTGGGACCACTGCTGTTTCTGATGTACGCCAACGACATTCCAGACGTTCTTTCAAGTCCATGTCTACTTTTTGTGGACGACTTGAAATCCTAAAGTACTAATGCCAATGCCCTTCAAATGGATGTAGACGCTGCAAAACAGTGGTCGTTGGACTGGCACCTTCCTCTGAATGACGAAAAGTGCGTCCATATGTCACTTGGAGGAGACTCAGCGAACGCCTGTGTCGTGCATCGTGAGAATGGACCAGAAGACATCACGAAGATAGATACCAAAAAGGATGTGGGTAACTGGCTCTCTTCAAATATGTCCTGCTCATTGCACTATGAGAAATCAGCCCAAAAGGCATTCACCGTCCTACGAATGATTCGGTGCACCTTCTCCCGTATTACCCGCAAGGACTTCCAAATACTCCATGGGGTCTACTTCAAACCGCTTCTTGAATATGCTAACCAAGTTGTCTACTCAGGGTGCACGAAAGATGTAACCTTCACTGAGCGTCTCCAGCGAGCTGCTACGAAAATGGTTGCCGGCCCCAAATCCGTGGACTACGAAATGCATCTCGCGGCGCTTGACCTCTTTCCCCTCGAGTACCTCCGCCTCCGAGAGGACCTAATTCTTACTTATGTCCTGTTTGAACAAAGTTTGGCAAACAGGTTTTTCGCCGTTGAGCCAGCGAACACACGGCGGGGACATGGTAAGAAGATTTTCAAGCTCAGAGCAAACACTTTTACTAGGCAAAATTTTTTCTCATTTCTTGCAGTAGCTGCGTGGAATAACCTTCCTCCGAAGGTTGTCCACGCTCCTTCTAGAGCCCGGTTCAAAGCACCATTGGACACTATTTATGCGAGTCCTCGTGCTGGCAAGCATCCTGCCCCGCGCTGAGAACTTAAAGAGCAGTGCTACACCCTTTTTTCGCTTGTGCCTTTCAGGCGAACGACAGCCACTGAACGACAAGAACAAAACCGACCCGGGAAACTTGGACAGATCCTCGATCCTGTGTACCAGTTCGTGAATCTGCTTAGTTTGGACTAGTTGGGTGAGCGTAATCACTAAGGCTCCAGCAACGGCGCGCACTTTAAATAAACTTGAAGGGTTTCATGAGATCGTAAAAGGACTATTACCGGTAGTGTGAGCATTCTGCCTCCATTTTCTAACTTCCCTCCCCGAAGAAGAAATTTTTTTGTCTTAAAAAGATCTGACTCGGACTTAATGGTGTCACGAAGTGTACCTTGAAAATCTGTAGTCACAGCTCCAATTAAGCGACAGTAACACACGACCTGGTTTCACCTCTGTTCATATCGGAAACTGCATCGAGTTGCCTCAAGTCAGGTGAAATAGAGGAGCAGTAATTTGGAAGGTAAGACCGTCCATTGGGTCGTTCTTCCTAGTTGCAAAATTGTGCGTTATGTATACCTACGGTCAATATATTGACCGTCAAATATATCAGCACCAACTTTTGAAAGTTTGTAGCTTAAGTAGTCACATTTTGCCGTTGCGGTGGCGAGCTTATTGTGCCATCCCTGTTGCCCGACTTGGGCCACTGGTAGAAACACTAGTGGTGTTTTTAGTTATACGTTCTTTTGTTTTTTGTTTTTATTGTTTGGTGCAACGTACGGGTGGAAACAGTTTAACAGCCTTTGAAAGTTTCCGGCGGCGAATATGGTGCATAGAAAAGCCAGATTCCTGGTGGTCTGCAGAGACTCACGGGTGCGAGATAATGGCCGAAGCGTCCCAGGTCGAATAGATCAGTGACTATCGGGTGTCACTTTTTCCATGCCTCATGTGAGTGGTAAATACGGGATGTCGAGTGTAGTACTGCTGCTGAATTTTGTGACATCAAAATTGGCAAAATTTGCATGACCAAGCAAAAGATTAAAAATACAATCCGTCTTCGTGTTAATGAGAGTCCACAGAAACAACATACGATCATAAGTAATATGTGGCGGACTTTTTGCGCTTTTAAATCCATGGACTCTCAGTTACTTGTGGAGTGATCATAAATAGTGAATAAATACAGTGTGCAAGAAATGTGTTCCCCCTAAACTAGAAGCCGCAAACATCCGCAAACCACAGTTGTTAGACTGTGACCCACAACCTCAGGTTACTTGGCGTCCACTGCAGACGACGGTGACTGACTGCGGTACAAACAAGAAAGCCAGAGAAAAAATGCATCTTCCTTATTAAAAGAGAAAGTCGTGGGTTTGAAGCAGAATTGATATGGCGTGCTTACGGAGAATCGGGAGGATTTTATAAACACATAAGCTGTCGCCTTCGACTGTCTTACAAGCTACAAGGTAAGTAAGACTGTAGAGGGGGACAACCGCAGAACCACTCCGCTTATCAAATAATTCGCTTCCGTTTTGAAGAAAAATCGCGCCAGGTTCCTCACTATCGCTTCTGGTCTTTCGTATGCTGCTCAGTACAGTAAACAAGAGAAATCGGCCCTGTTACATCGGTTAAACGTACAAAAATTTCCAAGACCGGATAGTTTGCCGCTTGGTTCCAAAGAAAAACTTTTAGTGATTTTGATGGCTTGATATGCGGATTTTAAGAAGGAAGGTGCTTCAACGTGAAGGCAAACGGATTTAACTCGCCACCATTTATATTGAGAAGTGGCTTCACGCAGGGTGGTTCTCGGTCAGATACCATTTAATCTGCACATTGATAAGATACTCCAGTTAGTTAGCTAACCATGTCTGCTGCTTGCAAGTGATCACAAGTTTTGACTTTTAGTTTTTGCATCTACGGACTACTTTCAACTTTAGTTACCTCTGGACACTATGCTGCTCTACATTTAACCGAAATAATTGTTAAGATTCATCATCATCAACATTATCAGCTGTAAAAACCGCATACTTATCGTACAGTGGTTGTAGCTGCCACCTTCGAAAGTCAATAAACCTGCATATTTGATAGACTCCAGGTACCAAGACGACGATTCAAGGTTTCGGAATTTTGACCCGTGGAAATCTGAAAGCCCATGACCATATCACGTGCCTGATCGCGAAAGGCTACCGTGTGTTTTGGGTGCTCAGGTGTACCTTACATACTGGACAATTTATATTGTACGGAGAACCTTTTGGACTTTTGTACCACAGGTTCTAAATTATGGCGCATCAACGTTTTTTCTGCGCTTAAAATGGGGAATCTGTAGCTGAAGCGCACATGAAAGCTATCTACAGGGATGATACGAGAACTACATTGCCTCATTTCTAATGACCGATGCTTGTGTTTGGACCTTTACAAACTTGAGTATAGGGGGTTGTGTCTGAATCTGATTTTTATCTTCAGTATTGTCCATAAAATGCTGCACCCCAAGCTAACAACGAGTCCCCAAGTCTAAAAAGAGACGAGGCAGCGAGAATGCACCCCCCAAATTGGAATAACCACCCTACGCATTAGCCTCCCGTCTTGCAGTCCTGTGCGGAAACAAATGAACAGCAAGCGTAGTCACATTATATCCTGTCAGTTTTTGGTACGGTTTAGACACTTGGAGGTTCTAGCCAGCACCTGGAGGCCCCTCGAATTCCGAGAGCAATTATCTTAACAGATGGCTCCGGTGAGTTGGGCTCAAGAGGGTTAGTTGACACAAGCGAAGGTGTGTTCTCCTCCTACCAAATGTAACCTGCTACTGGACCTTAAACGCACTGCCAGCTAGAAAAGCTACGGGAACTACAATACCGGATACGCTTCGTCATTCTTCATGGTATGCTCACAAGATTGAAAGGCCTATAGCTAGTCGGTACTGCGTGGTCACCGCACTTAAAATTGGTGTGAAAATAGACCCTCTAGATAGGCGGGATGAAACCTGTTTTGAGAAATCATCTGAACAGCTGAAAGAAATTGCCCTCCATCCAGCTAAACGTCTCCCTCGGTATTCATGGTTGACCATCATTCGGTCCTGGAGTGCCAAAAGAATTCAAAGTGACAAACTCCTACCACATCCGTGAGAGGCTCAGCAGACCTTTGGTGTGGGAACATTAAGCGCCTCAAAACGGAAATAAAACGGTATGAGATAATGTAATGCGCTCCGCCACGACGTGCACTCTCATTCTGCCTGTCCCGAGTCAAGACTTTACTTTGATTCTGACCAGGGATTTAGCCAATTTCGGGTCAGCAGCCAGTCACATTCACTAGCAATCTGGAATGTATTCTGTGATCTTGGTGGGTGAATAAAATTAACCTAACATGGAGCCTGTGGGTCATGCTGTCCTGATTTCCAGAGAAACTGGGCGTTTTCCTTGACTCTCTGGTGTTCAATTCTGTTTTAGACAAAGGATTCTATGTCATAGTTGATTAGTACGTTTATGCATCCATCACTAGTCTACGGAGCACTAAATCTGAATTTTATTAGCCACGAAAAATTCGGATAACATCCACCTACGGTGATTTCTGAACATATGTCGCACATTTTCGGGTGCCATATGTACGCCAGAATACCAGATAACTGATTGTTGTTAACAACACATTTTGAGGTAAGAAGAATCAATGACTCGTCGACAGCTTTTGCCTACACGTACAAGCCATGCTGGGGTGCACAAGCACAAGCCAGAAAACAAGGGATCCAAAAATTCCAATGATTTTGCTTCCGGCAAGGACTAGGAAGAAATGCGCTTGCTGATTTGTTTAAGCAGTCCACGGTTGAGAAATTTAGACAAGCTATCGAAACTTGGAAGAGCAATTTACCTATCCGTGGTGTCTACCATCTTCTTCTTTTCCACACTCACTGTCTGCAATTGGGCATGACGTCAATTTGGGCAAAACCGAAATTGACAAAAATTCAACGGTTACTAACGAACTAGAAGAAAAACTGTACACAAAGATAGTAATATGAGAAAAGCCAAACGTAGTCCTCTCGGGATTCCTGTTGTTCTCATTTTGATCCACAGAAACTTGCGGATGAGTCTTCTGAAGTGTTCAGAAAGTGCTTTTAATCTGTAAAGAAGCATGGTGTACACTTTGTTATCCGCTAACAGTAATGAAGAGTCTCTTATATATAAAACATTATACGCTAGAAAGTAGGATGCCGCACTCAAAAAGTAATAGGATCCTCTTTTGTTATGGCACTGTTAGACGCCTCACAAATGGAAGCACTTCATCAACTTATTGTACTCGTAAGAGCAGAGGCTGGTAATTTGGGAGGCTTAGACACATATCTTTACTAATAAAGTTTAAACGTCAAGGTTCACGTCAACAGATGGTGGAAAGTCAGCCTAATAAATGATAATCATCAATACAATGGATACCGGAGATGGGTGGAGCCAAACCGATTGGACGGGCCAAAACCGAACCCAAGGGAGCACGCAGTTGTATAAATAAAAAATTTGACGTTATGACGAATGGCCTATTTTTATGAATTTTAGTGGGTAGATCGTCGTTGGGGTCTATAAATGGCCCATAAATGGTGCAACCCAGGCTCGAGAATTTTGTTAATGGCAAAGTGGCAATGAACGCCTGGCTGCTTCGATTTGTATGCGCGAAGGTGTATTGTCGTTGTGTAAATGAGCGGTTAAAAGAAAACCTGCGGAATTATAGGGTACGAAACCACTAAGACTCCAAAATCTAGCTTAGATACCAGATGTATTGTCTTTGAAGCCATTTAACCGTTCAATGGAGACAACTCAGGTACTCCGAACATGGGGGTAGGCAGTAGTAGAGCTTTTCTACAGTGGGAGTACCAAGTAAAGCGCAAGAAACCATCACCTGATGAGTCCGACTGGGTTGCTGCAAAAACATGGAGATATGGGTAAAAAAACCTTCACCATCTACAGGAATGCCAATGCTGTTTTGATTTCTCGGCACTACGAGTTGATCAAAGCAGGCCATATACTGACGACTGCCGACTGGAGAAGCGTGGGCTAGAGGACCGATGACAGAAACAGATCTTGAATGCACAAGTTTCGGTAGGGCGTCTTAATTTTTCAATTACATTATTCTTTCTGGTTTTCCACATGTGTACGTTTCTCATCTGCATTTTGAAACAGGTTTGAAGCTTCTCCTTCAGTGTGGAAGTGAACCAGGCGCACTTAGAATGTCTCTATTTCGGTAGTGGTGTACATCCTGGGTCTGCCGTGGGGCCAGAATTGTTCAGCGTGTATTTGAAAAAAACTCTTAATTAAATGAAATCAACCTCACTCCTCATGAATAGTTTGAAGGTATGATGAACTATGGTTAGAAAAAGCATGCAAGCAACAAGGAAAACTCCTGTGTGTATCAAAGTAGTCGAGATTAGTAGCGAAAATCTTGCGAGTGAGATATGCATTTCATTTGGAACCAGTTTCAGAAAAGAAACCTATAGGGAGGTTTTGTGGGGAAAAGGAAGCAACAAATATGTGTGGTCTTTGGCTGTAAACGGAAATAGAAACAGCAGCTGACAAAAGACTACGAATGGTGTGTGCATGAATGACTGAATGAATGAGACAGGTACAAGATAGCTTATAGCCAACGCAATGGGTTAAAAAATTTGAGCGAACAGCTTTATTAATAAAAATCGGTGAGCAATGCAATCGGACGTGCTCTTGAGCTACTTGGAGACCGGAATCCTTACGACTTAGCTCCATTGAGGGAAAGGTGAATTCACGTCGTGGATAAAAACATGGAGCGAGCATATCCCCTTGTGTGGTCAAAATTCTCCTTATGTTATGCAACACCGCCTCAAAAACGCCTGAAGACAATCGTTGGTAGCAAGGCCAACGGCTCGTTGTTCGAAGCTACCCAGGTATTTCAGCATTTTGCGATTAACGAAGCCAGATTGGTTTTACCTGCTGACACTCTAGCACCTGACGGCAATTTTGGCACAGTTATTGTCGGAACAACGCCATACTTTGCGTGCACCATGGGCAGGAGTTCAGAACTAGAACGCTTTTGGTTTCTAGCAACAAGGATAACCCCAGCAAATCACACTGGTCGCTGCCTTCAGCTTGAATTAGTTACACCTGTATATGGCGCACTTGCGTGAACATGCTGTTTCTTTGTCATGTTTTGGGAAAGCAGACAAAGTTAACTATCACGTGAAGGCACAAGTGCAAGCTTGAAAGGCTTAGGCGTAAAAAGTTGCCAACTGTGTTTTGCTTGATTTCCAGGAAAGAAAACTCGTCAGGCAGTAAGTGAAGCTTTTGAGCGTTAGCTCGACACACATCTGAGGGATGTATCCCAGGTCTCGAAGTGAGGACCCTGACCAAATTAGTTATGTTTTAGACATCCTTTCGATTCCGCCAACTGGCGAGCAGCTGTTTTGATGTCACCGCAAGATAGAACAGACATATAACTGTGGGTCTTGTGTTTTGAGTAATCCAGGCAATTCAAAATCAGATCCAACCTAGAAGACAGCCTATCACTGAGGCGGGGCGAAAAATCGCGCAACCACCCTGATTTCTACACCCTGGTAATTCCATCAAACGAGTTCAAAAAATGGCAGATAAGGGTGACGTTACTGAACTAAAAATGGAGCGCCCTAAATACTGCTTGACCCGGTGTCCAGCGACTGGCACTAAGTGGGAACAACCAGAATGCTTTCCAGAGAAGTTTCTTGCATGTAGCTAGCTTGGGCTGAGTATTTTAAAGATCACACAGACGACGACATCCTAGGTCATTTCACTGGTCTCTGTTGTGGAATTTTGTACTTCTGTCTTTGAATCCTATGTAACCTCTTTTTGAGTCTACTGTGAAAAAGAGGGAAATAGGGTTCATCATTTTGCAGCCGGTGGCTGTCCTGATGGTAGTAGCGGGATCTATACCATCCAATGTTGGGTGAGAAGCAAAAGTGTCACTGAGCAACGACGGATAAATTTATCTTCTTGGTCAAACATACAAGTGAGAAGTCCAATTTGAGTACGTATTCCGTGCTGGGCATATTTTACTTATATTTCGCCAACGAGTAAGAAGAGTGTATCGAACGGGTACAAAAACTTGATTCCGAAATTAGGCAGTGGAATAATAGAGCCAGTGCAAGAGCAAAAGTTTCAAACGACAAAACCTTGCACGGTGAATAGAAAAAAATAACGAAGGTCTGGCGTTTCTTAAAAATAGTCGAACAAAAGCAGTACCCGGAGATTTCGTGGTTGTTCCGGTTGTCACGTGGACTGTGGAACATCTGGATATACTAAAAATACAGAAACCAGATGGCGTCTATCGACAGCTCTGGCATGAAACACTGAAAGTGCCAATCATTTGGCACGTGGGTTGGAAGCGCAACCGACGGCCCAGTTGAAAGCATTGGTAGAGCTATAACTTGAGGTGCAAGCTATTGAGACAACCTTGGAAGGGTGATTTTAGCAGACATGATCCACAAAAAACTAGGTTTGTTCCTTTCTCTCATGGAGGCGTTAAGTAGAAACCAAGTAGCAGACAAATTGGCAATAATTAACTTAACGAGGACCCTGTTGGATGTTGAGGTTTTGTCCATCATCATCATCAGTTTCAGCTGTAAGAACCGCGTACTTGTCGTACAGTGGTTGTAGCTGCCACAGTTTCGTTCACCGATGATTTGGGGAGGTGGGATATATAGCTGCCCCTGTAGTTGCCTGTACAGTCTGTCAGGCCATATTACCAATAAAGCAATAAACTTGTATTCATTTGTGAACTGTGGACTTCCATTGATAGGCTTCGTTAGCACCAGAAGCTGTTGCAGCTTCGTAGTGGGTTGCAGATACTGATTTTAAGCCCAATCTAAAGTGCAGCAAACACAGCTGGTCAGAGCTCGACCAGGCCGAAGACAATCGAGAGTCTGGGTGTGACGGTATGTGTCACCGTAGAAGGTTTCTAGTGTAAGTCTTTTTGCAGCTTGATACTCAGCCTTCGCGGTTAGGTGGCTAATGATTCAAAAATATAAAAAATCAGTTTATTTGGCCATGTTCTATAGCCAATATCAAGCACTCATACGGATTTTGGGAAAAATTTGGAGAAGGTTCGGTGGCATAGAGTTTGTGAATCCCTGAGCTGCCGTGGTGTTAAAGTGACATTCGATTGTTTTATAGCTCGCTGAACAAACAACAGACAAAATATTGTGCAGTAACTGCTCAGCCAAAAAACGTTTTTGGGGTTTGTTTGCGTTGCAATCGAATGGTTGTGAAAGAGAGCGAAATGTTTCCAGACGTTGCATTCGAATTTCCGCCATAAATATTTCCGCCACATCTACATGCATGGCTGCAATAACACGCACTCTATTTTTAATTAAGCAACACCGGGGTTTTACTGTGGACAGCCACCAACCAGCCATATGGATGAGGCTTATTAATGGTGCGGGTCATCTTGTGGGTTTAAGCTGTTTTGCTACCCCTTCTGGACAATAAATAAAACCTGCTGATTGATCCAAGACTAGTTCCTTTATCTCACTCTCCGGTCCCCTCCATTGTAGTTTACGTTGGATTCCATGGTATCAAGGTGGTCCCACAAGCGGTTAGGCGCAGGGTATTTTCGGTTGTCCATTTCTTGTGGAGGTCCATTTTCTACACCTGAGCTGAACTGGTCATCATAGGAGATTTCAGAGAAAAACTATCTCCGCGCGACAGAATGCCTGAGGAGGATTTTCTACTGAGCAGTGGGCACTGGAAACAGATATGTGGGGCATCATCATTATCGATAGCATAATATCAGTGTTCAGCACTGATGTATCGCTGCCGTAAGACGTGTAGGTAAAAACCATTGAATAATAAATGTGGTGCTTTTGCCCCAAAAGTGCACGCCCGTAAAAACTCGCGCTGGTTCTGGAAGCACATTTCCTTGGGGATTCACGTGTTCCCCCCCTAGGCTGGAAAATTTTGGGTAGAACATCAGTGGATGTGGACAAAATAAGTGAGTAAATGAGGTCCAAAGGATTTGCATGAAATAGAATAGGCAGTAATAGTTTAACAAAATTAAGGCAAACTATATAGACATAATGCATTACTCGTAAGGTTGCTGACATCTCTTCGGCAGCCCTTCTTACGGCTAATCAGGTTGGCGAAGTCCCCTAGTTTCCGTCAATGTTATGTTCTACTTTAACCCAAAATGCATGAAACTGGCGAAATTCGCTTAATTGCATACCAATTTGGATTTCATGGGAGACTCAGATAGAACCCACCTGAATCTCTCCTTGATGGTATTTAGCTGGATTCCAAGTGAATCGCACTTTAAAACCAAAGTGGTGTGAAGGTGAGTGTATAAGTCAAATTTCGTGCAGTTTGGCTTCAAGTAGTACATAAGATTAACGGAAACCTGGGGACTGTGCCTACCTGATGAGCCCTAAGAAGGGCGAAACCGGTCAGGGGATGTCGAAATGTTTTCAACAACCTTGTGAGTAGTGTACTAAGCCTATGCAATGTATCACGATATTTCGAATATCGTATCAACTGAAACATAAGGTGGCCTGGTGCAGCAAATTCAGTGGGTTGAGAACATCATAAAAGAGAGGTTCAGCTGGGTTCCAGGTGGGTCTCCCGTCAGGACCAAGTTGTTATGCAAATGAGTGTATTTCGCAAAGGCAATCTGGCTTTTTCTGCACCAGTGGTTTTCCTATTAGTAGCTGGTAGCATCGACTTTAGGTCTTGTTTATCACAAGATGGACATCTGGCAAATCTGTAGGATACAAGACGTAGTCGATGTGAGCTTTTGCTTGTCATAAGCTCTCGAATTTCGTCTTTGAAGTGACAGTATTGTCGCCTGGATTTTATCACTATTCTTGCTGCCGGCTATAAATCGAGTTGTGTTCATTTTTTACGCGACAACTCTGTGCGTTTCCTCTATAGGGAGAACCCGCTGTCGTTTTTTGAACCACAGTACTCTCAGCGTCAAAGTTGAAATTGGGAGTAAGAATTTACTCAATTTTGTTATGCACATTCTGAATGCTGACCAGTGACCAAGACGATGAAAATGCACCCAGTTTAGTCCTTCTTGTTTCCCACATACTTGCAAAACGCTAGCATCCTACGATACCGCAAATTTCATGGCCGTTCGAAGGATATAACAAAACACGATTAGTGCTGGCTATCAAACACCACTTCATGGACCGGAATCTCTCCGACAGACCTTAGGAATTGCAACGTATGGATTCTACTGTATTGATAGCTGTGTACGACGGAAACAGTTGCATTCTCACTATTTTGCTTCCGTAACATTCAAACTTTGCTGTGTTCTTTTTATTGGAAGCTGGCACATTCGCAGCAACTACGTTTGGTTGGTGATGTTTTTGGAACCACTTCTCTATCTGTTACATTACAGATGGTTTTAGGTAGTGCCCTTTTGGTTCGTTCTGTCTTTCAAACCACTATTTTAAGGCTGAATCCAATGGTATGTTCATCTTTCATTCCAAACCTAAGCCCATGGAACAATCTAAGGTTTGTTTAGGTAGTGAAAACGTAAAAAGAATGTTGTCGTCGTTGATAATCAGCCAACCATATGTGACGTTCTTTGTTCTTCCACCTGCTTTCGCTCTTTTTCTGTCCCCGAATTATCTGTAACCTTCTGCTCTAGTTATGTGATTCCTAACATCACGACCGTTAATTTATTGCGTTTTTCTCCACAGCATTTTAAATGATCTCCAACTGAGCTCCTTGTGCGCTCTGTGATATACCAACTCAGACTGGGCGCCAAGTTGGCAGAATGGGGAACTATTCTTTTCAAATCCTGTGGATTTTCTTCTTAAGTTTTACCGCGTTTGTGCACGGACGTCAGGAGCAGGAAGACCAACCGCAACTGCAGAATCAGTTTCAGCAGCAGGAGTTTCTATGGGATCGTTATCACTCCAATAGTGAACTAAACGACATTTTAGAATCCGTGCATAAACAATGCCCCCAAATAACGCGCGTTTATCAGCTAAGTTCGAGTGGGTCAACCAAAACAATTGGAGGAAATGTTCTAACTGTGATTGAGTTCACGAACCAACCTGGAACTCACAGGCTAGGTAAAGTAGGAAACAAAAATACACCTATTTTCAGGTATCCCTGAATTCAAGTATATTGCTAATATGCACGGAAATGAGCCGGTGGGCAGGGAGCTGTTGTTACGCCTTGCATTCTACCTGTGTGAAAAGTATCAAGATGGAAACTGGGCAATACGTTGGTTGGTGAACAATACACGTATTCACATCCTTGCCACAATGAATCCAGATGGATTTGATATCAGCGTGAACGCACCGGACAAGGTTGGTTCATTATCTCGCACTTTAGTATACTTCCACTGTAACCGAATTACAGGAGGGGAATGTTGGACGGCTAAACCGGAACAATGTGGATCTCAATCGAAATTTCCCTGATTTGGATAAAGTGGTTTTCCGCAATATGAAGGATCAAGATAAACCAATCGATCACCTTTACGACGGTCCAATTATTGGCAGTCAGGTAAGTCATTTATTCATGGTATGATTAGATTACACAAAAGATTAAGGCATACTGGGTCTTGGAATTAGGCAGGAATGTTGATCTTGATAACACTGGATTTTACTTTTTAAAAGATATTTCCTAAGGCGATATGGAAGTATTGCCAGATCAATCATGCAAAGAATGTTGGCCTCAATGGCGGTAAATGATTAATTGGTAATTTCGCAAGTTAAAAACCGAGGTAAACTTACGAGTGAAAACGGCTTCACTTCCAAGTCGCTCCGTAATCCTTGGGTTTAAACCGCGGAAACTAGTGGAGATGCCAGACGACAGAGAGAGGTGCTGAAACAGAGGGAGCTGAACTAGGTTGGTTTTGCAAACGTGTCAGCAGATCCGGAAAGTCGTTCTGAGGAAAACATCTTCCCCTTGTCCCACATAAGCTGTGCTCTAATGCTAATCTACAATGAGTAAGAGTAGCACGGAGACTCCAACTACCATGGTTTCTCCCGATGATGGCAGTTTATGCCTGTAGATTTAATGCGACAGCAGAAAGTGTGGCATTGGCTTTGTATTGACAGTGGGGCAAAAATTTCGAGTAAGTTTTGTCATCAGTGCAAGAAACCTTGAATGAACTAGGTCAGATGTAAAAAGAACACTGAGCACGTGACTGAACCATACTCATCAACTTCACTATAGGCGTGACATACCCGGGGTCCTTATTCGGTCAGATGATCGTATCCAGCTCATGGTCTATTTTGCTCCACCGGGCTGTTTCCACTCGGTATTCAACTGAGAGTGGTGGCGGACGGTCCTATAACTAAATCAGCTTAACTTGCTGGTGACAACCGGTTAGGTTACCAACTAGACCACATGTTATTCAAAACCAAAATGCTTACTGAAAGCTCTTAGACAACCCAGGACCATAAAATGATGATGATTCGATCGCTCGCATCCGAAAGTAATCTGTCGATCAATAGCGGCTGACCCACTGGATACCTGAAAACGGCGAGTAAACCACAAACGGTTTGAACGTGGGCGAATTCGGCGTGATACTAATACAATGACGCAGTCAGTTGGTGAGGCAAACCTCAAATACAACCACAAACCGCACATAGAGACCAACTTTATTATCCACAGAAAATCACCTCCCCTATCGCTTAATACTACACAACCACGCAAACACTAGGACAAGCAACAGAAGAAGATATTCTGGGAAAAGACGCTGCTTGAGTTGGCTGTTGATTTCAGTATTCAGCTTTCCGCTCTATTTTTATCGCGGGGAAATTTTGTTATGCTGAAGTACTGCTAGCATAGCCTAGTTTTATTCACGATTCTGTCAACATTTTGTCATCCTTGCATGTAAGGTATTCAAAATTACATTTCTTTAGTTGAAAAACTTTTCACCGCGTTGGTAATTGTGTACCTATGATTTATGTATCTCTTGCGAGTTTGTATGCAGCGAATTTACTCTGAGATACATGAAACCTCAGCTGGACAACACTGTCTCGTCTCACACTTTAAAGCACCGGTAGTCCAGCACGCCAGACTGTCCTCTAAATTACAAGATCTGCTTAACAAACGCTGATACAGAAGTCAGTAAATCGTAAGTAGTTTAGTCGTGTAGGTCGAGTGACAGGTAACCCCTTCAGCCTCGGAAGTTTTTGAATATATTCCTCAAACGCCATGTGGTGTTCCTGGTCCCGACAATTTTCCGGCCAAGAATGGTGGAGAATTCCAAGGTCACTGCATGTTCAGTCTGTTTGTGTCCATCTTGGAGAAGGATACTGTCTCATACAATTGGGATGAGTGGTTGATTGTGCCGATCTTCAAAAAAGGTATCCGCGATGAATGAAATGATCACGGAGATTCCTGTTACTCTCATTGTGGCAAGGCCTCTGGGGTCACCGATTCTTAATTTTTTTTAGGCGACAGGCGAAACTTTAACTCATGGGTGTCAAGCATGATTATAACCGCACGGCTGCTACGCCACCAGATGTTGATGCAGCGACATATGTAAAAACGACCCAAAAATTTGAATTTACTCAATTTCAAGTGTGCGTTCAAGTGTTCCGATCAATTAGGGCTGAAAACTATGCTTCTTCAATAGGAGATACCACAAGGGTTCATAAACATAATCCTATCCCAATATCCACCTAAATCCGGGCATGCCAAATTGTAGAGGATCTCTCTGAATGCTTTTTTTTTACAAAAATTGTTTATATTGGTACGGACATCTACTTCCCTAATTTCTTCGGGATTTTGACATCAATGAAACACCTAGACGAACACTGGGCTGTCTTCAAACCCGTGTTGATAACAGAAGCACACAGACCACATCTTCTCGCTGTTTGGAGTAGACAAAGCGGGAAATCGGTTAAATAAAGTGACCACCGTTATACAGTCTTTTAGGATGTGCCTTGTATAAACGAATTGTGGAGCCGTGCTTCACGGCATGCAATCTTTGAACATGCCTTCTACTATTCAAAGAGAAGCACTGGAGATTGTGGAACGTTACATACCTTACTGGTTGTATCATCTCTGACAAAGTGTGACTGATATGGTTAGTGTACGAAGCTCGAAGGCTGGAATCACTTTTTTCAAGTTGCGCTACTTGCAGCGTTAAGAAGGCAATTCACCTGGTTCCATCGGTGGTGAATATCTGGCTACAGTAAAGGCTGTACTGCTGTATGATTGTGAGAGATGGTCATTGTGGACAGAAAGCTTTTACGTTAGCGTCCCATCTTGCATTCTGTGAGCGATGTCCAATTTCGCCTTTAAAGTGGGAGCTTTCTTTCCGAACAACCCCAGGCCCTGAGTACTAAACAGGTGAATCTTTTAGTGACAAGGTATCTTAATCTGGGATTCAGACTTCAGATATGGTTGGATCATAGTCTTGCTGAGTACTGTTCACAGCTGTGCCCACGTGATACAATATCCTGCTTCACCCGGTTGAGGGTAACCAGTAGAGAGAGTTTGAATAGAAAGCCTAGCCGTCTCAGTCTCATTAATCATCTCTTGGGATTCAAAAGGTTCGAATTGCATTGCCACAGATCTAACTGTCTAGCCTACAGTACGATTTAGTCATTCCGAGAAGAGAGCACGTTTTATCAACGCGAAAACATTACTTAGGTTAGAGGAGGCCAAAACATAATACAGTTCAGTTTTTTGTTTAGCTATCCGAACCGGATAGTTGGTCTAAATAGCAGTACGGTAAGGCATCTGTTCGTGTTCTAAAATTTATATCCCTGAAAAATTATCACCCGTGATTCAACCGGATCAGTTTGAAGACATGAGTGTTTACATTGTCAGAGACTCATCTTTTCGGCTAATCCAAAAGTTACCTCCATCTTCACCTTCTGAAAGAAGGTTGTTTACCGGTTCAATGTGCAAGAGCACAGGTGAGACCTATGTAAACAATTCGTCGCCTTCGAAATTGGCATTGGATCAATATAAAGTACTCAGCCGTTAATCGATTTGTCCTATGTGTTAAACATGTCATGGGTCGCAAACAAGGTCTGTGTTCATTATTCTAGGTCACTTTGACACCAACTGTATGCAGCACAAAGCGGAAGGGTCATTGCTATTGCCTGCGCCCTAGTCATGATGTCGGCTAATACTAGAAAAACTAACTGATTCAGGGTGACGCGTTGCTTGCCGTATGTTCTGTCATCACATAAAAACTGTCTAGAGCCACATACATTCGACCTATCCGAGGTCTGTGCGTTGATAATTAAATCTAGTGTGCTTTACGGTCAGGCATTAAAGGTGGTGCTTGTGGCTAGAACGACAAGACACAAAGATTTAGAATTGTTTGTGCAAACTAACTACTACTGTTCCTCATCCTTCATTTGGTTAGCTAATAGGTATTACAACGGATAACTCTCACAACGAAATATGCGGCTTCAGAAGCTATACCAGCATACTAAACAATCATCTAAGACTTATGAGTGTGCACGAAGGAAATGAATGTTTTGATCCGGTTTCAAGTAGAAATCGACTCTAACAGATCATGTCTAACCCAACACGATGTTTGTGGAATCTGAAGTTTTTAATTTAACGCTTTGCAAAACTGCTGTTTTTGGGCCGTGATCTCTAAGTAGTATTAACGACTATTCTAATATTATACACAGATATTTTACCCAGTTTTATTGATTTTTGAGAAAAAGGGTTCAACGGCACTCACAGCGCTAGACATCCACTTCACATAGGCCTATGTTCAAGAACACCAAGATAACACTTCAGCTGAAGAGCGAAATTTCTGTGCGACCGTTTCTGTTTGTAAAGCATACGGCAAGTACAAATTCAACTATGGTGAAGGTTATGGTCAGGAGGTTCTACGGATGCAGACTTTTTTATATATTTCTTTATGCCATCAGTGCAAGTCGAATGCGTTCCCCAGGTAGCATGGTTTGAAAACGTGTACTACCCTGCCCAGCCCGTAACTCTTGAAACCATTGCTAACCTTGTTAGTTCACCACACTAAGAGCGTTGCAACATCATGATAGCTCTGTAACCAACACTTAACAACCCCATTGGAATATGGAACCAAAATAAAAACAGAAAGCAGACTATTTTGAACAGAAATTTGAATGCGTCAACAGCTGAGTTATGACAAAGGTTAAGTCGCGTTGCACATGTGCAACTGACCCACGTTGACCCTCATATTTCCCAGTGGATTATCAGTTGATAATTTTATTGCCTTCAACATTTCCATCGTGTGATTTCTGCCGTTGGGTTGCAGCTAGTTCTACTCGGAATGCCGTTCCATTTAAACTGTCACCGCAGTGGAAGCGTTTCTTATTCGGAGTTTCCTGATAGAAGGAAAGAAAATGTCATACAATCCGTGTAACTTTTGTAAACGCCTTAGGGCAAGTTGTAACGAACTGTGACCATTCTGTCTCGTTTGGGGTTCTAAGAAATGGCTTTTCATTCACTCCTCCACAGAATGACTCGATCCTACAGATCTTCAAGTTTGGTCATAAAAATGCCACGGTAGTACTTCTTGGAGAGTCCAAATTAGTTAGGATCCCTTCTTTGAAATCTCTAGGGCAAACGAAGCTTTCTAAATCAAACTTGGTGCATCATTCTTAGGACGACGTTGAAACAGACCGTTGAAATTATCATACAACCTGTAATTGAAGAATATGGTGAGGGGTCATTCATATATGCTCACTGTCTTTTTTTTACTTTTCAGTTTGAAAGAGAAACCTCTATGATTATGAACTGGCTCAGTCACATCAACTTTGTCCTGTCTGCCAACCTGCACGGTGGAGCTCTTGTTGTCAACTTTCCTTACGATAGCTCGTCGGATGGAAAAACGGAAATTCAGCGGACGCCTGATCATGCAATTTTTGTGTAAGACGTCACTGGTTTTCGCGGGAATTGGAAAGATTTTTGAAGTTACGAAGTTATTATCTTATCCTAGTGAAAAGCTGGTCTTTCTTTTTGAAGGAAGACACCGAGGTGAAAGATTAGGGAAACCCAATAAAAGGTGTGCCAGAACAATATTCGTCAGTTGTAAAGAATAAAAAATATTTTTATTTCTCGGCTGTGGTCAGTAGAATACATTCAAAAGTTTTCGAAGGGGAATAAAAAACAGATAGAATGTTAGGTTGTGAATTAACTTTCAGAAATTTCTGCCTGCTGACTAATTTAAAAATTGGAATATTTGTGTCTTGAATTTTTGAATGTTTTTTTAAAAAAAAACAACGGAGTATTTTTGTGGCGCATTCTGAGCGACACTACATTTTGCCTTAAACTACAGTTTAAATTACAATCAAATAAATAGTTGAGGGTCTATATTTCAGAACATCGAAACGCAGGACGTGAAAGAATGTTAGAACACAGGCGAGCTATAGGTATAAAGCGTTGAACTGGACTGTGCGTCAGCCAGTCCTCGTGCCATTATTCTTGTTCTGTCAGCAAGAAAGACGTACAAACTGGATGCGAGTTCAACAGAACTATGTTTTCTTAAACTTGAAGAGATGTGAGCCCTAAACATGTTTTCGTGTTTCTACCACTCCACATATGGCTCAAGGTGCACTGGTCCACGTTTATTCTTTTGTCTCGGGTTTCCTTTCTCGCTTTAGCAACAAGTTAACCCCAAATCAATTTGCAACTGAGTTTACAGCTTTGCTTGCGAACACTCAGTTTTCCAGCTGGAAAGAACTCGCGAACTACGCCCACCCGATGGGCTCAATAAAAACGAAACAGACAGTGGGTTGTCAAAGAGTTTTTCATCGAATTCGTGCACAGTGTTGTAGTGGGAAAAATGCCTCGATAACTCGAAAATCGTGCCGCCTGAGACATAAACCGGTCCTTTTTCAGCACATTCGGATCGAGATCATTATAAGCGTGAGGCTCACTTGATACTCCTCTATTAACATCACTGGCATTTTCGTTATTACGTAATAAAGAAGGATTGATGAAGACTCCGTTCTGTTTAAGGCTCATCATTCTGACGTGTTTCCTAAATCTGATTCAGTTTTTATGTATTTTGATTAGGCACAAATTTATAAGTGTATCGCAGTGTGTGATCAGTTGCTATTACTGGAAGATTGCAACTCAGGGTGGCGCTTCCCTGACAATCCTTAACCAGGGCTAAACTAGCAATGAGCAGGGAATTTTCCAGTTTTCTTACGTTACCATAGGAAAAATAAATGAACATCTTGATTATCGTACAAAGTAAACTCTGAGGCAGCCTTTATATCGCACTTTAGGTTGAAAGTGACAAGAAAGAGAAATTAATTATCGGCTCTCTTAAATCTGCTAACGTAACTGAATATTCAGCCGACTCAAGCATAATGTAAGGTTCGTCACTGGGCTTTACAGCGGTGTGACGGTTTGTGCACCTCCATAACCCATTGAGTCATACTGGATAGTGCAAATGTGACACTTTCCATACCAGGTTGATCAATGGTTGGAGGCCAGACTAACACAGTCTCCTGGTCCTCCAGGTTGGGGGTTGGGACCTGTGGCGATCTGCTCCTTGAAAATGTAGGCTGCTCCGATGGTTTTATGCCAACCACCGCTGCTTTGCGGTTAGGATTTTGAGCCAAAGGCTTTGGTCGGGGACCGTAGTCGTCCTCCTATCTAGGTCTGGGGGTGCTGGCAGTATCCCAGTTCACGTACAACCATGAATTGCACCATGGCAGTGAAACACCAGTGTTCTCATCTAGTGCTCTTGTCAGTGAGGATAATGATAATACAGGGAGCAATGCTTGTTCTGTAGCATGATGTATAATTAGGGAATCACAATTAAGCTGGCTTTTCAAAGTGCGTTTTGGCCGCCCAGGTGTTCACAAAAACACGTGATAGTTGTTTGTATCATGCCACTGAACGACTGTTTAAGTAGGCACTTTTTATCAAGTGAAGCAAGCATCGAGTTAACTAACCCCAAGGAATCGGACTTGAAATGTATATGTATACAACTCAGGTGAGGTCGCACTCAGGTGATACACAGTCAAATAATGTTCCACCAGCTAAACGTGCCAGAACAAACAAGTTAGGCAATTCAAATAGATATACCGCTTTCCACCCTCTGAAATAACACATTAAGATTGTGTTTGCCCCACTTTTTCATTCCTGCGCCATTCTAGACAATTCTGTGATTGTCATTCACCAAACCGACTGAACATTTGGTGTCCACGCAATGTTGAATAAATTCTTGACAAACAGCCTTGATTGGCTTGTTTCGTTTAATTCGTTTCCCAGGCCACCGTACAGGAGTCAATTCACTAGGCCGCACCGATAAGCCGTTTAGGTTCTGCTCTGCTGATTATCTGAAGTTCCAGTCAGACAGTTATCTACGTGGTACGCTTACTTTACACTAGTGAGTCAGTGCCGTGGTCAAACTTCGTGATCAAAACTGGATATTGAGCAAAGAGCCTTCAGTATGGGCAGCTACTTAGAGGATAGTTCGCGTTGTGTTCCAAAATACTGCTTGCACATCATGGGTATCCTAAAGTGGTAGAAATCTTTGGTCTGCTCAAATCATTTGCCCCTGCGAGGTCACTGAATGTTACAGATCGCTTATTGTTTGGATACTAATAACAAGACAACTACTCACGTGAGTTCTCATGGCACTAGGGGACTTGTTCCAGTGACTGTGGTCTTTACTGGCCTAAGGGTTTGCTGCGACTTGTTCGTTTGCATGACTGCCGTCTGTTAACTGTCATCTAACGACCCTTTATCTTCTTTTATCCGCTGAACACGATGTTCCTCAGTGACCTCGCACGTTCCTATGCGGATCGATCACCAAAAATGCGATCGGGTGAGGTCCTGTGTGATGATGGGGATAAAGACTTCGATCGTGGTATCGTGAACGGAGCTCAGTGGTATCCTATCAATGGCAGTAAGTAATCAACTTTGTGTAGATGTTGTTGAGTTTGTATATAGATAGGGTTCGATGGTCTAGTCCACCTAGTATGCGTCATTTTCACAGCAAAAACACTAAGGCAGGACACTATTATATTCCTTGCACAATAGAATGGAACAGAAGCGTCCTAGTGGTAGTCCATCACAAACGGTTGTGGCAAACACATCTCCGACCGCTCTTTCAGACAGTTTGGCTAAAAAGCATCATTACTGTTAGCGGTTCGTGGACCGTGGATTTGGTTGAGGAGAGCGGAAAGCATCGAAAGCGGAATCTAGAAAGTGTCTCACAGTAGCACATGTTTCGTCCCACGAAGTTAATTTAGGACAACCTACGGCGGATTTCTTTTGAGGAAGAAGAACCAGTTAGTACGGCATTTGAAGTCTTCAGCATTGAAGTTTGCTCCTTTATCATCATCTTCATCGACAGCACAAACACTGATGCGTCGGTGGTGTACCACTTAGCCGGAATTTGTCAAACTCGACAGTAAGCTTCCTGACGAACTCAATATCCTTTTGACACAAAGTTCGAATCCAAGCCCTATTGCCCTTCTAAGGTTTATCGACCCAAAATAAATTCTTCAACAGTTTGGGAGATAACGCAGAGTGGACCTGTGTTTTGATCACATTCTCGCTCGCTCCCCCTTAGAATTATGTATGAAGATTAGCGTTTCGGAAGCATGACGATATTGTTTTCAAACTCCGAGGATCACACAAATGGGCTAAACAGTGAATGTGAGCAAGGTCAGTGGTTTAAAATACCTCGTTATCCGTTACTTCACTGAGTCGTGTCCGTATGGATATGACCAATGACGGGGGGATCTGTAATGTCGGGGGTCGTTTCGCCTAGAAAGAAATGAAGCTGGGTTTTCGACTACTGATCAGGTGGCGGTTGGTCTGCTTATCTAGCTTGGCAAATGGTTTGCAAACGTTTCGTCACCATACCAGGTGACATCGTCAGTGCGCAGTCACGCCCGATATTTGCCAATAAAAGGCACATACATGGTCATCGTGATTCAGAATGGGAGAGCTGCTGAAGGCACAAGTTTTGTCGGATTGCATTAGCATAGGTTAACGCGTAATTGCATGAGGTTTTCAACATTGGTACAGGCAGGTAAATATATCCGGTACCATTAGGTTTGGGGTTGAGAGGTTCCGGTCAGGCAAAGGGGATCGTGGACAGGTCACGATGTTCGCTGACGCAAGTTAGTGAACTTTTGACGGTCTGCTTATGCAAGCCCAATTATGTCAGCTTGCTCTGACAAAATTAGTTGGACGTTTTTATAATAACACCGCTCCAGCAATATCCTCCTACGACGAAGTGTGTAAGGAGTTTGTTACAATGATATCAAAATGGACAATCATCCCCTTTCGAGATCACTTGACCGAACTGAGTGACCTAACTGAGCGTTTTCAAACTCAGGGTCTTCTCCGGATGACGGACCAGATGCTTCGAGTTACAGTTCTCCCAAGCTACCCAGAAGAATAGTCTGACAAACATGATTCACACACCACAAATTGTGGTGAATGAGCTGAAGCTGGTGCATGTAAAAGAATACTCCATCCTTGTGAGTACGGAAATTTACAGTTATCTGATAAATGCCCGCCCGAATTGAGAGATTCATGCAACAGTACCATACTCAGAACGTTGAGCAGTAAAGTTCTGTTTGTCACGTCGTACAGTACCAGCTTTCTCATACCATACTCCGTCAGGCATTGTCAACCTTTGGGACCTAATTCCTAGTAAGGAGTTACTGAAAATGCTGGAAAGGGACTAAGGCGTTTCTCAGAACCGTCCATGATCATAGTGACAGACGCTGAAGATAGCTATTTATCAGTAAGCTGATTCTGGATAGAGGTTCTGCAGAAAAAAAATGTGCTGCAAGCTATTTGGCAGCTGACTTATGCGTCAGATCGCAACATGGCTTGAGTCATTATATCTAGCATTGGGGGAACTCGCAACAGTATCTGTTATGACAACACACCCTAGCGTGTTGTCCTCATTTTCTGATGACGGACACGTACAGAAGATTTATGTTCCAGTGCTTCATTACGCGCAGTGTATGTTGAAACTTGTTCGATTATCGACTCTTTGCAACTTGTTTGTCAAGGTTACCAGGGCAGAAGTGAAACACATACAAGCCCTTTGTTAGGGTAGATTAATAAGCTTAATCCCAAGCCAAAGTCCCTTTTTCTGCTGTCATGTGATTGCGAATATCTGCATACTTTTCGATTTCGAATAAATCTTGACATTTGATGCTGTGCCCACCTGGTTTGCTGCATTTCCTTATTTCGGCTAACTCCACGTCCTCAAACAATACGACCTTAACAACAAGGACACGATTTTCTGCCAGCTTTCGCTACCTACAGCTTTCCTCTTGGGTCACGCTTCCCATTGAACGCAATGCCTACATCCTATTGATCGTCAGTTCTCATTGCTTCCGCTATGTGGTAAGAGAAGCGCGTGACCAGAACGGGGAAGCTGCCTAGGGATACAAACACCTACGCACATATGGTCGTTGCGTGGGTGGATATTTATGTCACATTTACCCACAACACTGTGGGTGTGTTTTGAGCTTGGTTTCTCTACGGGAAACGTGGACGCAATTGGAATAACAACGTTTTGAGGATGAAGATAACCAAAAAAAATTAGCAAACATTTATCCCGCCCTACGCAACAGAACGCAAACACAATAGTATTCCTCAAGTGTGGCAAATTCGAAGCTAAAACGCCGTCTAGTTGGATAAAAATTAATGAGTACATTTTTCGCATGTTTTATGCAGTCTTTTCATAGCCTTGCGCAATCAAATTGTCACTGGGTTCATGGCCGATTGATTGTAGAAACTTCCATGTGGTATCCGTAATGTCACGTTGTGGAATTTTTCCCCATTCCCTGTTTTTGACTTGAAACATGTGCCCAGTTTGTTCTGTAAGGTTTGGGCTCAGATAGGTCCGCAATTCCCAGTCTCCTGGTGTTGTCCAGGAGTGGTGAAACAATTGGCATGGAATGTTTTCTCCTTTTTTCTTGAAGGAAACTGCTCACAAAGTTGCTGGAAACTTTCCGACAGTCCATGACCGGTTTCAGTCTTCTTGGGGCTCATCAGGTAGGAGCAGTTCCCGAGTTTCCGTCAACCTTATTTTCTAACTGAACTCAAATTGTACGAACTTCCATTTGCATACCAGTTTGTTTTTTACTGAAGACTCAACTCAATCTCAGCTGAAGAGAAATTCAGTCGGAATTTAGTTGAATCTTCCATGAAAACCAAATTGGGCTACAAATAATGGGGTTTCGGGAATGTTCACTCCCTACATAAAATTGGAGATTTCAAGACCTGTTTCCCCTGAAAGTAAGACTTACTGGTCTTGTATGTCATATCAGAAGACAAGCGTAGGATTTGAGTAAGCTAAACACGTTTATTTGGTTCGTTAACATGGATAGTAGCCATGTGTACTCCAGAATTTTCGAACGCAACACGATGCGGTTTGGCTAGTTATGATATACTTCTAAAGGGCTGTTACTGATTATCCGGTAGCCCATTACCAGGGCATTTTATGTACAGCAATATCGTCCGTAATTAGCTGTTGAAGATTATGCCGGAAGTGGCCTCTGAGGAATTTTGAAGGGATGTATTTCAAACTAAATCTTGTTGTCGACAGACGAACGCCTGGATAAAACCCCGTGAGTGCAGGCTAACCTTTCGTAGCAAATCTGTGGAATGGGCGAGATTTTTACGAACTGGGGAAATACAATCGACTGTTACCAGAATACATCTCTTAAGGCTTCCAGAAAGACGTCATTATGGAATAATTCAGTATCTCAATGAATAGTTTGACGTTGACCCTTTATGCTTCCGTTCAAGCAGTGTGACTTATAGCGCACCAAAACAGACGTGTGACCCTTTAGTACACGTGATTATCGACTGACATCATACCGTACATAAGTGTAAGTGTGACAGCCCACAGAGGGCCAGTATTCTGCGCAAATTGTGAAAACAGCTATTTAAGAACATAAGGTTGACGGAAACTCGGGGACCGCGCCTACCTAATGAGCCCCAAGAAGGGCAAAACCGGTCGTGGGCTGTCGAAGAATTTTCAGCGAACTTATGAGTAGTGCATTACCTATTTGAGAACTGTTTCTTGCGAAGTTCTATAAACTCTCAGGCCCCCGACATCCTTTCTTCGGTAAAAAGTAAAACGCGAGGAAATTCGTGTTCAACAGCTCACGACTTCTAACCCTTGTTTCATAAAACTATACTCTAGTGTGTGTGAAATACGTAGCTTTTCAAAATTCATTGGGGTGTACAATACTGAAGTGAACACTTCCTTTTGTCAGGTATGCAAGACTACAACTATCTAGCCACAAACGCATTCGAAGTTACGATTGAGTTGGGGTGCAAAAAATTCCCCCCAAATAGTGAACTTTCGGGCCTCTGGAACGAAAATAAGGACGCACTGATGAATTTCATGTTCCAGGTAGGTCAGTTTTGCTGCCTTGCATTGAACTGGTCGAGGCAAAAGCCCCACTTTTCAGTTGACCCATTTAAACTAACATTTGGCTTACGTAATTGACAAGATTTTTGCAGCCAACCTGGGAAATGGATGAATGGGCGAAGCATCAGTAGTCACTTTCTCCTCAATGATTCAGAGAGCAATGTGATTGGATGAATAAATCGTAATGACGAACGCACTAGTTGTTTTAGTCAGTTCAGATTTCTCCTACAAAGATGCGAAATCACAGTAACTCACCAGTGTATCGTACGTAATGCTGCCTTTGGTAGATGGATTTCTTGGATTTATACATTGATCTCTATAGGCAGTAAATTATCTCAACGCAGCCCGCGGAAACCGCGATGTGTACAAATGTGCATCGATAACTAATTTTTCTTTGTCTTGACCATTTACCCATGCAAAGTGATACACTGTGAGTGTGGAACCTCTACCACGCAGTATGGAGTCTGCCGACTTTTTTTCGAAAATATGCCATTTTTCAGTCTCAATCGAACTTTTCAGAATAGCGGAGACATCTTCATTAAGTAAATCTAGTGAAGATATATCTATCTAGAACCTGAAAAATGCAGGTGACGGTGTGCATAGTTATCCGATCTTCGTTTTGTTCTTTCGGTAAAGTATGGGTAGAACACTTGCCATGAACTTCAAGTTATCCAGCTTGTAAACCAAGATATCTTCCAGTGTTACAGCTGATTTATCACAGTTCAACTTAGTGTTAATCTTCGAACGCTATAGATACCTGGACACCGTTTCGAACGAAGTAATGATAAAGCTCTTGCGTCCGCTCAGTCGACGTTTACTGGCTTATCCTTCTGGCATGCGAACTTTTTTCAGCAGAGGAGATTGCCGCTCAAATCTCTAGGAGCGATTTACGTAACCGTGAACTCAAAAACTGAATTATTAGGTTGAACCAACCAATAAAGCTCAATCAAGCCGATTTTATATAGATATTTTGCCCTGAGAGTAGAGGATATCCACGTTGAGAAGCGTTAAGGCGCTGCGTGGTCCTTACACCTTTGTGTAAAATTGTTAGCAGTGCACACCTTATAAATCTCTAGGGTGTTTCGAACTCGCCACCTTCTGCCTAGTAGCTGCGCTCTATTCTACTCGGCTTGTTTTGATCAATTCTCTAAGTACCACCTCAGGCCGTAAGAAATGCGCGGCTTGCCCTATCATGAGCCAATCAACAAAAAATCACGTGACGTGAACTGACTGGTTAATGGATGAGGATCTATATCCTGTTTAAGTGCCAGTTAGTCACCCTGCTGATCAGACAGTCGTGACTAAGCGGTGCAGGGCTTAGCTACTAACCTATAAGTCATGGGTTGTAATCACCCAAGACGCCCTAGACGCTTGCTGATGATTTATAACCGGACTGTCCAGCGCTTCTCATGTTTTCAACATAGACTGGCTTCGATTGTCCAACGGAATCATTATTGAAGTGCCAAAATACCTCCAGTATCTAGAAGGGCTATTAGACTGCATAGTGTATTCTAGGTAAAGGGTTGCTAATGTCTCACGAGGCACATGCCAACTCCATTCTTACAGGCAAAACCTGTCTTATTTAATTCCCTGAAAGTTTTATCTACTTACTTAAAAAATCACATGCATGAAACAGTGGATGAATGACGTCATTATCTGGTTCTTCTTTCCTAGCAACATTTTTGGAGACGTTGTATATAAAACGTAGATTTTTTGTGGCATAGCGAAACACAATCACTGTAACATTTTGCAGACATTTACAATTTAACTGAATGTATGTTCCATGTCCAGTCATATCGGGTAATGTAACACAGAAAACATACCCTCACGCGTGTTTTCAGTGATTCTTTCTAGTACGGAACTCCACAAGCTCAAAGGCGCGATATCGATCATTGTATGTGGCAAATCACCGAATTGTGTATTTGAAATGCAACTTTAATAATTTTGAGACGTAATTCATGGTTAAACATTTTAACTGGAACACCGCCGGCTCGCATTCTTGATAGCCAATTAGCCTTATGTCTTCCAGTGAATATATTCCATCACCGCCATACTTAGAGATCAGGAAGAAATACGAATGGTTCATTTAACGAACTGAGTACAAAGGAAGTCATTATTGAATTACTTAGAGAGCGGATGCTCGGAGCTTTCTTGTAATAAATGACAGATGAACAATCGTTCATCTGTAGCAACCTTTCGGTGTACAGCTGCCACCGGAGGAAGCTCAAGGGCTGAGATACTGCCAGGTTGTCCAAGCCTAGAGAGAAGCAGTCGAGATGCAGAGATTGGCTTCGAACCACAGACTTTCAGGTCAGTAAGTTCGTGCAGATCGCACAAGCTGAACGATTCAGTTGTAAAAGATTTACAACTACCGCATTTTAGGTTTTCGAGAACCTTTTTCAATCTGATTATTCGGCGGTTTTCTAAGGTCACACGTACATAGTTCTAAAAAATTTCCGTTTCGCGGTCAATTTTGCCCTTATTTTGTTGTACGTTCTGAAGAAACTAGTACCAGCTTAACTCTCAGGGACTGAGAGCAGCCTCCATCCTCTCAGTTAGACATCGATGGAGAAATCGCAAGCCAATTTTATCCACTGACGATTGTCCACTTTACATGTCTTTCGCCTTCTAACACATAACACACCAAGCCCCTCCGCTTCTCGCAAGCCATCGTTACTTGACTGACTCAGTTGGTATTACGTAGGTCCACTGTCACTTCTGGATTCAGAAGTCAGTTAGATGAGCTGCTGCCTCTAATGTGTAATTATCTATCCCTATCTTCCCAGATCATCGGTAACAAAAACTGTAACAGCTCTAACTACCGTACATGTACACGGTTCACTTCTGAAGATGTTGATGATGGTTTAGCGATCCGTGTCTGGATTTCTAATGCCTAATCTTTATCTGGGCATTATTCATTATAGCGCAATTGAAAGGATTTGAGTGTTTTTCATCAATGAAATTAGGTTAGAAATTACATGTACTGCACGCTTTTTCTTGAAATTGGGATCTTAATCTATTTTGTAGTAGTTTTGAATATTGTTTTACAAATATGAACTGAGCAAACCTTCAGGAACGTTGTTACAAACACTAATTGTATCATTACCCCGAATATTTGGTAGGCTAAGCAACGGAGTTCGGTGTTTCTATGCACCTCAAATAGAAGTTTAGGGTTCTTCATCCAAATGCTAATAAAATTTATAATAGACTGATTTTGTTTGTCCGGAACTCGTGAGTAGGAATTCTTGTTCTGTAGTCACGTTTGTACGTAGTTTCGGAGTGACCGTGTGCTTATTCGGAAGACCCTTGCAAAAAGTCTTGGCGGATGAGGTTTATTGATTTCGTCTGTTCATGCAACGACAACGTGTTACTTATAACCCATATCTATTTGAGCATAAACTTGACAAACCAGCACTAATAAGACAAAGGCAAGACAGTAGTTACTTTTTTGACTAAAGAACATGCCGACCCTAATTAGATGTAGCCTAATTGACAATTTGTAGGTAATTTGTTTGCTCCACTGTGCACTGCATTATCGAACTTATGTACCGTTGTGTTTTGAACCGAAGCTCTAATTGTACCGTGGTACACCATATTCATATCTCTTTTTTAGATTATATTGTTGATTAGATCGTCTACAAAACAAGCTTCTCCAATGGCACCGTCTGATATTTCCTGTCCGTGTAGAAATGTAAACTCAAATATACAAAAGAACCAACCCAACGGCTAGAGTGTCATTAACTGATGTACACCTAAGCAACTGGCAATACGCCGTGGTCGTAAAATGGTCCAAAACCAAAAGGGAGAAGTGTGTTGTTTCTCACAAACATGATTACTTGGAAAACCGGTACCCATGACAACGAAATCCTCGCAATTTTACTCAAAATTCGGGTGCACTTGGAAAGACCATCATTCACCTTTCAGTACCGTATCTCGTTTGAGCCACAATGTTCGGTGTATTTAGCTGGGTCGATTTGAATTCCGTAGTTCTGTGTCGACTGGTTTGTACGCGACTCAGGTTGAATTGTTCAAACTAGCCCTTCAGTTGAACCCTTAACTTAGATTATGGACACTTCAGTGTGCTACGCGAGTATGCTCTGTACATACCCCTGGACCGTGCTGTATAATTTTTCATCTATTTAGAGATATACCCTGATGCAACCACCAGTGGTTCTAACAATCACATCAACATCGAAAGCTCCTTGCAATAATTTATTTTGTTTGACAGCAAACTCATTAGGTTCGGGAACACTAAATTTTGGAAAGATCAGATACTTCGTCCGATTTGTAAGCAATCCGAAAAGGAAGTGTGTTATCATGGAAGGTCATTCATGTAACAGTCCATCTTTGGTAGAATAGAAACTACCCATATTTGGGAAGGAACATGAATACGCTGCTACAAACGAGTACATGGGTTGACGTCGCATTCCGATTACGCGAAATGCGATTACGCTCTAGTTCAACTGCTATGCTTACACCTTGGGCATCCGTGTTGATCACTTCATCGTCAGTGTAAGAAACCTTGGCTGTTTGGAAAATTGGCTGATGGATAGTGTCATTCTTGCACTTTCCGAATATGCTGACAATGAGGACGATGATGACAATGGGGTTGTCGTCCAGAAAAATTATAGTGTGCCCATCACATACCTGAATAAATATACGTATGCATTTCCTTGGACCAGCTGCTGTTGTTATTCTTCACTGTCTATGAGGTCGTGTTTTTTACACATTCATTTGCATCAACGACCCTGAATGTGGCGGGTGGATGGAAACATCAATGTAAACAAAATCGAATGATTCAATGTTTAGTTAAGCAGGTATAATGCTGATTTCTTGTGCTGTGAAGATGGAAAAGACTCTGGAAGTATTGAAATACAACTGAATTAGATTTGGTGATTGATTAAGTGTATAGGAGTTCAAAAATTAGTTGAGAGGTCATTTTTCAAATCTTTCACTATCTTTGCACAACGAACAAACTGTGATACTACTCAAGAATATGACGGTTATTGTTTGGACTGACTGGCGCTTTTGTGAAATGACGACCATTCTATGCATTTGAAATTTCGATCAATAAAGATAATAAAATTCCATGGTCGGTCGTCTTGGCGTGCAGTCTGTATACTATATGTTGTACTGTCATGTAAGAAGTAACAAAGAGTGTATAGTTTAGCCTCGATGTCTCTGGCGCCTCATAGAACCTCTCAGCGCAACTTACCAACGCTTTGTACAAGTGGCTTCTTCGTGTGAGAATCCACTGTTGAGACCCATTGGCCTTCGACCTTACTGGACAGGGTTTCAGCAATAGAGTAACAAAAGACATGGAACGAAAATCTGAATACCAGGTAATCGAGAGTTGCTAAATTCATCAACACTGTTCAGCACTTCGTTGGGTCTAATTTCTGCACAGAATGTTACCTTTTTCATTTCTGTCAAGTGGGTGGTCACACTGAAATACTTTAGGGATAACACTTACGAAGACAGACACATACCCTCAAACTTTTATCCCGTGAAAGAGGATTGGAGTTCCGTCTTGTTCCTTGATTTTGACTAGGTGTTCACGCTAATTTTTAGAGATCACCTTAAGTGAATTGTTCTGCGAGTTTGCCGCTTATGGAAGGAAATTGCTAATTTTGCAGTAAAACTGCTTTTGATAGCAAGGAATTTTCTCCATCAAAGCGACTTTACGAAGTTTCTTTCTTTGTGCAAAGTACACGCAACCATAAGAACCTGTTTTATTCAAGTTGCTTTCCTCTACAAACCATTTTCATCTGTGGAATATCAAATCTATCTACTCTAGGGAACTTTTTCGGTGAGTATGCCAGCCATTGTAGATGTGCACTGGATCAACCTGAACCTTTCCTCATAAGAGCCCTAGTTCTACACAGCTTGCAAGTTTCTTGAATGAGACGAAAATTCCTAGCCAAAGGTCTGAAAAGGCCAACCACTACGACGAATTTATTTCACTAGTTCCTCAAGTGTTGTCCTATCTTGGTAACGAAACACTATGGGAAGTAATTATATGAACGTTTGTGTTCAAAGCACAAACGCTGAAAATTACGGTTTTGAATAGCTTTATACACGCCGAATGCCCGTCTCTCAAATGTTCCAGATAATATATAATGGGAAAAAGGGGAAATTTGCTGCGATAAACATCACGACCATCCTTATCTTTTATCACATCTAGCACGATTAATTTTGAGTGGGGTTTCCTCATTCCGAAGTTAAATTAACTCCAAAAATATTAAAAATTATTTTTGAAGATATTTTTTGCCCATTACCTCTGAATAGACCTCGACGTTGGACATTGTGGTCATTTCTTGTCGTAACTTGAAAATTTGGGTATTCCATAGGAATTCACAGGCTTTTTGTTCATTCTGGCAACTGTTTCGCAGTAATATGTTCCTTGTGTTGCCCCTAAGTTGTGTAACATCCCAATTAAGCACAACTACGCCATTAAGAATTTCTGGAAAGCATCATGTGGTACAAAATAAGTGGTACCAGATCGGAAGTTTGGAGAGGACAAAGCATTTGGTATCATCGTCCACATTGGCCGTGATATGACTGTGACAGGTCTTTGTACAATTTGTTTGGAAAAAGAGGCGAACTATTTTTTGAGGCTCTCTCTTCAGCGCTTTTTGTGCTTATGACAAGCAGCCTAACCAATGTTTAGCATTATGTGATAAGGTTGCCTCAGATTCCTCGAGCTATTTAGTCCACCCACTCTCGAATGTAGCGTTTCATACTAGTGGGCTTTTGAAGAAACATCCGCAGCCACTGAAATCAGGTTTAGAAAATTTCGATATTATTCGGGTTTAACATAGTGTATTGAAACTGTATTCCAGGAAATTCACTTTTAGTGTGTGGCACATTGTTTACTAGATCAAAAAATGTAAAAATACCGAATCCTTCGGTGAACACCGTACTATCGTTAAGTTAAGCACACAGCAAACCATTGTGGTGAATAATATTTTCCCTTTCTTGTGTAGCCTTATTGGTAATGCTCTGGCACCATTTTATATGATGTACACGTATACTGTAAATATTATAAGAAATCCCATATATGGATTTAATTATTTGTTAAAGACCTTTAAAGTTGCAAAGCCGTGAAGGGCTTTGTTGCCTTCTCTCACGAATCTTTAGGGAAATCCCCATTTGCAAACTTGTGGGTAAAAGCTTAGAAAATTTGCTACTGAACTAATATTTGCTAAAGAGTAATGTGATTCAATGTGAGCAGGCAGACCTTAACGTCAGCCAACTCTCTGTCACACAGCTCAGTTCTCGTGAACCTAGCGGAGATACATTATCACACTTAACGGACTTAAAGTGGAACATTCGAAAAGTATTAAATTTTGGCTTCTTATTCCGTGTCTGTGTTCATCCATGTTCTTTTCAAACTGGGAGGCAAAGAGAATAAGTTAGACTCTACAAAATTACAGGTGGTAGGTTTCATCACGTGGTGCGAACAGTGTTATTACATAGTACTCACCTTCCAGGTGTAAGTGAGTTACAAGGATTATTAGCGACTCGGGTTCGGATGGTATAGTTTTCCACTACCAGCCAGAAGTCAGAGGAATCGAGTTTTTTTAGAAGTTCGTGCTTCGTAAAAGAGATGAAATAGCTGTATGGTGACCTTCTGTTTATCAGCACAGATTAACTACATTTTGGGGATGAAATCTCAATTGGTACATAGCAGCGCTGATAACCACCGCACTGTACCAGTTTCCGTAAAGAAAAACAGAGCAAGACAAGCATTGGAGAGCAAAAAAACATCCGGAGCAAAGCCATGCTACACGCGCGTGTGACGTAGGTGGACATATGTAAAACTGGAATTATTAACTTTACCGGCAGTAGGTGCGAACCTTCTGATGCAACTTATCTCACGACAATCAGGCTTACAAAATTCTGCCGCCGTGCTCTGCAGTTACCAATATTGGTTATTAGTTTGTTCGTTTTGGTGTGAAATTTGGTTTCGGATGTGTCCTCGCCAACCAAATAGATCTCGTTCGTTCGTTATTGTGTAGTGGAGGGTTGTAGTGCATCAGTGGTGAGAAGTTTGCAGCTCAACCGCCCAGTCCAGTCAATAGATCAACCATGCAAACTAGGCTACCAGTATTCTCGTCAGCCGTTCTCACTGTGTCACTTTCCTTTCACCCAATGCAAGCTTACTGTCACATGTGAACTATATATATATATATATATATAAAACAATAAGTGATGCATGCAATGAATAACGAGAAGACAGGCTGTTTTCGTAAGCGCACTAGTGGTGGTGGTATATCCTATCTCACACGATCCGGTTTTTCAAGTCTCTCGCGGTTTCGGCAACCAATCGGCCAGCTTGGTTTCCTAATATCCTTTCGAAACAAGCAGGGAGTATTATCCAGTTTACCATAATCTGATGGCACCATGTACTCGTTTTTAAAAAGTACGTTGTGACCTCACATTTTCCGTAAGTCTCGGAACGAAACCTATCAATCCATAGGGCTCGAAAATCCTACCGCTGAGAAATGTCAATATCAACTGCCCCTGAATCGCTGTAGGCTCGAACCCCACCAAATTCACTAATTTTTGTACGCAAATATAGGAATACTCATATTGCTTCAGTGGTCTTTTGGACCACAGATGATCTACCGGTGGTGTCGTGAAGTTTTTAGCTCGAAATGTGAAGCGCAGATTTTCATGGTCTTACTACGGACGTCCGTTTTATCGGAGTGCGAATCTCCTATCCCCGGATATTTGTACTAGCTATATATTGAATGAATTACTCCTGTCTGGATTTTGGTATATCATTCACCACCATAACGTTGTACTCTTTGCATGTACTGACTTTGTTGTAATTCTCAGCGTATCACAATATAGTAACTTATAGGTTTGATATAGACTCATGGTTCTGTCAGTATAACCATATAATGCCTGTGTATTTCTTAGGTACATAGAGGAGTGAAGGGATTGGTCTACGGCTACGATGGTAAGAATCTGCTACCAGTCTCGCAAGCAGTCGTTCGTGTGGTGAATGTAACCAATCCATACAATGTCCACGTTATTACACACAACATTTGGTCAGGTGAGTCGGGCGAATCCCTATATCAGAGTCGGATTAACAATATGTCTTGAAACTTTCCCATACACCTTTGTTAACTGCTTAATTACCTTGGCCTGATTAACTTCCGCGATAACTTAAGCGAGCTATGTGGATCTCATGGGCTGGGGTTGCACACGCTTGATATGAGGTGGCGATATTTGTGCAGATTTCAAGCCAGATGAAATGGATATTCCTCTAACATATGTTACGAGTGATGCCCTTGTGTCACATGTCTGTTCGTCGAGCTTCAGTTACTAGTCTTCGTGCAACCGGGTGTAATCTGCGAGGTAGCAGGCTAGACTGTGTAGCTAGACCATCAATATAACCTGATAGCCTAGTCTCCCGGACCCAGCTGTTTACGTCCGCTAGATGCTCCAAGTCTCACATATGGACTATCCTGATACGATATTCTCTACCAATCGAGGCGATACGCTGGCATGTGGCTGTTATCACATGCGAACGTCTACTTAGAACCACAGGAGAGAGATGAATATCAGGTGGAGACCAAATACAGTTATAAGGTGCTCCGTCGGGGAGGACATGAGAGAGCCGTCAAGCAGAGGTTCTGTCACTTCTTAGCACCCCGAACATCCTCCGTAACTCGTCGCAACTGACTAGTCAAGGACTAAAACGTGGAAGCTGTAAAAATCATACGTGAAATAAAAACCCCATCAGTGACTACCCTGAGAATATGGTGCAATGATCGTTATTGGTGCTCTTTTCCAGACAGTTCTATCAGAACTTTACTCGATTTTACTGATAAGTTTCATCAGGTTTTCTGCAGTTTTTATCTTACTCAACAGTATCGATATTACCAACTTTCCCGTCTTGAGTTCGCATAAGTATATCTAATACCCATTGTATCCACCGCCGGTTGGTCTTCATGTACTTTTCATAGGAAAGTGCTTGATTCCTTTGTGATACTGCGCTATGAAACTGGTGTATTTCTGGTCTGCATTTTGAATTTGACCTTGAGATTCCGTAAGTCTGGTTGTAAGACAAGATCCACCTGATAATGAGTTTCTGATCATTTTTACCGACATCAAAGGCAAGAGATTCAATTCCGTTAAACCCTAAAGCGGTACTCACTTAAACTTTCGCTCAAGCTTTCCCATTCACTAAATGAGGCTGTGGACAGAACCTGTCATTTTGAGTGTACAAACTCTAAGCGGTTATGATTGCTATTTGAAGCCTAACATGACACTACACGCCACTTGAGAGTCCTTATGTCTTTCATACCTTTTTGCGTTCGCTTGCGCATTTCTGACATTCCTAGGGAAATCTCACGCACGTGTTCTTTAACCACATGGCCATTACCCATGGACCACGCAGCCTTGCTCAGTTATTTATCAACTGACTTTCCTGACCAGCAGACTGACGGAGCAGCTCATGTAAAAGTTGACACCTCAACGGCCGGTGACTACCTTTCCAGCATATGTGCTATTGAGATCGAGACCCGCAATCCGCATCTCGTCCTCCGGGTCGTCAGTGGTCTTCAGGTGAATAGACTAGTTGCCATGGTGGCGTCGCCGCTCTAAGTGAAAACTCATGACAAGTGCATCGTAAGCTGCTTGTGTGTAGCTCGAATTCAAGATTTCCAGATTATCTAGATCAGTTCAGCTCTATTGTTAAGCGCACCCACCAAGATGCCTTTATGAAGAGAGAATATTGAACAAGATTTTATCACCACCAGTAGAGCTTTAAGTAGAACGTTTAGAACAGGCCAGTTTCATTTTTTTTTTACTGCAAAGCAACTGCTTTGTGGGTTAGTGTCAGTCTACCTTTGTAGTGTCTCGGATTGGTGTTGTCCAGTAGTGAATAACGGCCACTAGACCAAAATCCATTCCTAGGTACCGGAATATTTTCCGTTAACGAATGTGTCTACTTCACTGATCTACGGACAATTCGAGGTGCTTATTGCGTCCCTGACGAAACATTCGAAGAACAAAATCATATCACTCCACAAATTATTCTTGCCTTACTTCTGATGCCAGCGTATATTGACCACAACGCAAAGTTGGTAAATTACCGGTTGAACACACCGAACTGAATCATATGCTGCCTCTTCTGCATATATGTGTAATAATTTACTCATAGTCTCCCTGATGTGGCTGTTTGTCACAGAAGTAAAAATTGTTCGATAGCAGCGAATTGGCGGTGGTTTTATTGCTCACTGAGAATATCACTGTGAATATCACCCGTAACAGCAGTCTTACTCTATGGTTGTGATACTTGGTCCCTTTGATCCGAAGTCAGTAGACCGATTCAAACGTTTGATCCTCGGTACCTTCGCAGTACGGGAGGTTTTATGTGGCTGCCGCGTGTCTTAAATGAAGTGATGCTTAAGCGAGCACTTGGCAACGAATCAAAGCATCAGGTGGATTCATCAGGTTAAAGTGGTTAGGGCACGTACCACGCGTGCCCAACTACCATCCACAGAAGAAAACTTCGTTTTCCATTCCAAAGCCTTCTGAGGGAAAGGCCCACAAGGGACGAGCCATCATCTGGCATCATGAAACAAGGGTGACCACCTTCCAACTGGGTGCTGTGGGATCATGGTGCCTTCCCAATTGGGGTCCACTCGATTCTAATCGCACGTGATTGGAGAGCCTACATTTTGTGGCACGTAACCGGTCCCAATGGAGTGCTGTAACGTCCTAGTTGAACTGTCTAACTAAAGCCTGCTTTTCGCTGTGTGGTTGGCTCATATCGAGTAAGTTGGGCCGATCCAATTTATGGTGTCCTAATCCATGTGGTGCGCAGATGCTTTTTTTCTCGTTGCTGTGTCAAAGTGTAGGTACATTGTTTTTAGTTGTCTTCCATGGGAACAGAAGACTGTTTGGATTAGGTCTCATCCTTCCCTTTTTCCACTCTTTATCAGGTATTCTTCCCCATGGTTGCATGGAATTTAAGCACTGGCCTTTATAGTTGGTGCACTGCTGTCGACGGTTATGGTGCTCATGGTTACCAATACTTCAGCTTGTCATGTTTTTACTTGTTCGATTCTCCCCCACGAAGGGCCCCAGGGCGATTACTATCGCCTCCTGACTCGAGGACGCTACTGGATACGATTCGAAGCACCTGGGTTCGACTCGGCGGCTACATGTTTCGAAATCAATGATCTGCCTGAATGGGGCGATACTAGGCATCGCCCAGCCATGGTCCTGAACGCATTGCTTTTGAAGCGGAATGTCAGTACGAATGAGCGACTTCACGATTTGACAGCAGAAGGTGGCATTGAATTCGATGCTGTCTCACGTGTGGCAGCCGATTGCGCCGGGTTTAACGGACAATTAATGGACGTAAGTTTAGTTTCACTCAAAATTTACCTTCAATGTTATTATCACATGAATGAAACTGTTTTTGCCCACCAAGCTAACAGTTCAACGTGGAGCTTTACAACCTTGCTCTCTTCCTTGGGGATAGTAGAAAAAGACCGTGACTATCAAAGCATATACACAAGCATGGTCAGCGGCCGCTTGGCCATTAAGTCCATTGCTAGTCAAATAGCCAGGTGAATGCATTCTCTCTCCATCCTGTGAGAAACAACGGTAGCAAAACACCTGAAGCGGCTACAGCGTTAAGGAGTTTCTCATGTTTTGCACAATGTACAGTTAAATTCCGCGTTAAGTGGTTGATAGTCTTATGACCTTTCGCGATAAACCAAATGAGATCGCCGGCTCACCGACAAAAATCACGTCCTAGTAGCTTGTGTCTTCACATGCTGTTCGATTTTGCAGCGTTCAACTACATTCTAGTTAATCCGTGAGTTTTCCTATTGAGTTAGATTTTTCTTTACGCCTTGCTTTCAACTTTCGTGTTGAACCTTCTGCTGCCGCACGCGTAGGTGACCCAACCTGGCGTGCATGTCTACCGGGCCATGGGTGTAAAGCTGAAACGAACTGACAACGTGCTGAAGTTCAGCGGTACTGTGCGCGTATCTCTTCGGTACACTGCAGTATTATTTACGTGATTAATGCTCACCTATGCACCACGACATGCCAAGTGTAGTTATGGAATTAATTGGTGTCGACGTTGTGCAGAAATCGGTCTATTATCCCATCAGCACTTGAGTTAGGAAGGCCTTCAGAATACGCTTCAACCTCTTCAAAGTTCCCAGCTGATAATCGTTCATCCGTCAGTGAATAAAATGTTAATCAGTTGATTTTACGTTGTTGAAACAGACTGAACCATAAAATTTACCAATCCTGAACGCTTTGTGTCACCAAACTTTCGAAGCTATTTGATCAATAAACTATACAGATCCTGCAGAACTGAATCCTTTCATCCAATCACCTAGTGTCAGCCGGTGATTACTGAAAGATATGAGGACCTTTCTCAGTATGCAGAAATTTGCCACCTGTATAATGGTCAGTCGGCTGCAACTACGCCACCATTTACTACCAAAGAACCGTTACCAGCGGGAGTATTCGAACAACTCAAGCGCTGGTTTGCTCGGATAACCTAAGGTACCAGACATTCATCGTCTATGACAAGTGTCAACTGCTAACAACACGTATGCTTGGATAGGTCAAGTTACCTTGAGATTAGAAAGGACAGAAAATTCTTCCCAATGAATGTTCTCAACGGCTGACTTCGGTAACCCACTGGGCATGATTGTTGTAGGGAGTCTTATGGTCTTATGGCACCCGAGGTATTGCTAATATTGATGTGGCGACTCGAGACTAAATCGGTATTTTGACCGAGGAGGTCGTAATCAGCATGGATGGCATGGACGGTGAGCAACCGCTGAGTGTTTCCTCATCACTCTGCACTGCAAAGCAGGCCGAAAAAACAACCAAAGTCTCGACTGAATGTCGAAAGAAATACTTCACCAGGTTGCTAAAAGGAGTCAACTTCATTTTCAGAGCTATGCAGTGACAAGGTGTTCTGACCGAATTCCGTCAAATATGGTCCAGTAGGTTAAAAGACCTTCATTTTTATGTTTATTTCTGCCCTCTTGCTTTATATCCAATTGTGAAACATTTACTTGTAATTTCAATTGTTAGACCTTCATCCATGGTTTGGAAGGAAGGCTTATGAGTATGCAAAATTCTTTATACCGACACCTCTGCTGGCTGGTAGATTTTTTGAAAACTGACGGAGCCGTCATAACACCAGTGAACACACCAGCTGGAAACTTCAATGCTTACCCAGCTAGTAACTGCAGTACAGGCCAGGCTACCCGATTTTAAATGAACAGAACTATTTAAAAGCTCTAAATTCGGAATATTTTTAGCGTAGTTGTTGCCCCATTTGATTCCGTCCCAAACTGTGGGTTTTACTCACAGGTGGAGTACTCAGTGCAGACTAGTGCGACACAATGTTGCTCTCACACATGGGAGAAAGCGACAGTGAGAGAATCCCAGGTAAAGAAAGATCCATTGGTTTTTATGACACCTGAGTTAGTTAAAAATATAGCGTGTGTCCAACAGGTAGAGCCTGACAATGCATTTTATGATGGTTTGCAAGTGTTATCGATCACTGTATCGAACTTCGTGTCTATCAGCATTATCAGAGACAGCAATGCCAATGTTGACATTGATGCATCACTGTCGTATAACAACAAAGTTTATCTAATTATTTTGAAAGACTTAAAGTGAAAAGAAGAGCGTGGGTGAGGGAGGGGATCTGATGCTCGCCTATCGCAAACATTCTCATGTGCCTACACCTCCAAGCGCTCAATCAGACAATCTGGGACGAAACTGACAACGCGAATGCCGCTGACATCGATCAGCTGCTATTTCTTGCAGTGTTTCTAGCCAAGCGCAGCAGGGGTCCCATCCTAGAAGGCGCATCAACAACACCCAAACTATTCGTCATCTCTTTCACACCCATCTGCCAGTTCATACATTGTCCACCTCGAAGTTTGCGCCATTCTGAAGGAGGTATGCAGAACAACACTGGTCACGGTAGACGGTGTTTCCGAATGCGTAGCCCATGGCCGAGCAACCGCAGTTGATCGTCCTAGAGGTTTTCCGCGTGTGAAGTACCCACAGCACAACCAAATTCCCATTTTCTAATTGCCTCGTTACGAATTCTCTGAGGCCATCCGAAATCAGCAACGTTTCTGAGGCATCGCAGATGCTTCACATCATCAGTCCGCAGAGGCCACGTCTCGCAGTCACACAGCAATATAGCCTTATATAGCCTGATACATGCGACCCGTGAGACCAAGTGATGTGTCGTTTTGGTGCCACAAGTGACTCAAATAGCAAATGTAATTCTGGCCTTTGAGACCCGTGCACTGATTTCACCAGATACACTTCCGTCAGAGCTAATACAACTGCCGGAGTATGTAAAATGCTTCCCAAGATTCAGTGTTTCTCTTTGAATGGTAAGAGGCATGTCCACAGACTGCACGTTCTGAAGCCCAACTTTGCACTTTGAAGATGAAAGGCAGATATCAAAGGATGGTATGACTGTGGTCAGTTTATTCAACAGGGCTTGTGCTCTCTTAGAGTCAATATACGCTGTGTCTCATAAACACGCATACGAGAGTCAACCGTGTTCATACGTCTTAAAACGTCCAGAAAGAACTCAACTTTTTCACAATTTTACTATCCACATGTTTGGTGATCCTGAAACGACGACCCATGAGATATGTATCGTGGGAGTAACTCTCAGTCCGGGGACTGAACGCACTCTGCCGGATTGGATTCTTGTGAACAGTTCTATTTGCACCGTTCGGTCACCCAGATCAATCAAGATAAGTGCCAGTCGGTACAAACACTAATACTTGTTTGTAGTGCAAGCTAGTGCCCCAGTGGCCTGCAGTTCTAAAGCTGAGGGATAAGTTCTATTGCAATTTGTCCGGGCTCATTTATCAAGCAAAAAACATTGACACTCATTCTTGCGTGTGATATTATCGCCCAGGTCGTCTGAGACCTTGGAACCACATCTGCTAGGGAGAAGATGCTCGCCGTCACGGACAAAGGATAGCTGTGCGCTGGCCATCAACTATTTCCTACCAGTACGAATTTTCAATACAAACACATTGTGTACCCTGGCGACCATCTGGTGCTAACCAGTTAGGTAACGTAGCAATCAGTCACCTATAGAGAGTCAAGAATGCCGCCCTTCCGTGAAACACATATTGATTTCGATCATCACACAGTGCAAACGCCTTTGATAATTCACTTTCCTTTAGAGCTTAACAAATCCGTCATTTTCGAGGAAATACCATAAGCTAGCCACATCTGTCTGATGTAGCTCAATGAACCAGCACAGTACTTGTAAGGATCTCGTGGATGAAACACGGAACACTATAAAAAGAGAAATGCAGGCGGCTTTCGAAACTCTGTGTGACCTCTCTGATTAGATCAACTGATTACTGGGTCTCTCCGAGGCACAGTATCCTGACTCATGCGATGAATTCCACATCAGCAGATAACGAGCACGAAAATCCCTCAAATACCGAATAGTTAAGAAACTAAGAAGAGGACTCTGGTGAGCTTTGAAAGCTCAATAGGTAGAGAAGGTCTTTGCCGCCTGAATATAGCCATGCCCTATACAACCCAAGTTGATCGACTGGCCAACGGGAAGCAGCTGCAAGTGAAACGATAAGTAAAAATGGTTCGGTAATTCATTCGCAAAGATGCCAATTGGACGGATGGGTCCAACACTTCGTGGAACATTTTAGTTGGCCTCCTGCAACCTCTGCAGACTGTATGCGGGTAAATGGAAATTAGTCCTGGATTGTCTGCCAGGAGAGTAAATAAATTATGACGGTTTGTATCCAGCCTTCAATGAAGGTAGGAAATCTCTAGTTACCGGACAAGACTTATAAGTGCTATTTGGGGGGAAGAGAAACTGCACAGTGTGACTCACCAACAATCATCCCTGTCTTCAAAAAGGACACGTGAACACTGTGTAGATATCATCGTCCACTAGCATGGCAGCTGTGGCATCGATAATACTCTCGGATCTAATTTTTCGAAGGGTGCCTGAATACAGGGAAGCAGAACCTTAACATCCAAGCTGGGTTCCTTCCTGCAAGAAAATGCATCGTTCACATACTTTACGACAGATTTTGGAACAACCGCACCGCCTCCATTAATCAACGACGGTCATCTTTCTTGAAATGAAAGCTGTCTTCGGCTCACTGATTGTCGTGCAAAATAGAGCTCTTACCAACATGCATATCTGTGACAGGCGTGTCAACAGCCATTACCAGCACATTCAGAAGCTCTAGTCATTGCCGTTTCTCTGGATGGTGACCCCGAGACAGGACACATCAATGGTTAAAGACATTGACGGACATGGCCAAGTTACGCGCTCAATGGCGTGTATACATCCAAGCTATTGCCTTCAGTGCATAGACTTTCCATCAAATCTCCACAGTAAAAAAATCAACTCTCACTACTGGACTCACGCGTTAACAATATCGTTTTTTTTCAGACCATGGGCGAACGAAACTTTGGCAGCCATAACGGCTGTACACTATGTGCTCGGTTTACAAACATGGGGATTGATGACGCCGTTAGTGCATAGTTTCTTCTTGAACGGGAGCTAGGTAGATATCGGTGTTTGCTAGGTTTGACTCTCTATTCAGCGTATTTCCTTGTGACAGGCGCATGGGACGTCCGTTTTTCAAGTTTTTTTAGGAGGTAGATCACCGTTGGTATTGTAACTACTTTCCTCAGTGTAATAGTTGAGTTCAGAGCTGTTTGGAGAGCTTTTGGGTGTTTGTCGCCGTTGAAGTGCCTTCTTTTTCAAACTGTTTATGAGACAAATTGGTCGTATCGTTTTAAGATAATCGATATAAGCAGTTCCCCTCTTTGGTTCTCACTCGTTCTGCACCAGAGGATGCCTGTTCTGTATTGGATTCACCTTTGTTACAACCCTTCTGGCGGTTTTTTGGGTCGGTTTATTTCATTTTCCGACAGGTAACCCGCTCCTAGTGCTGCCAACTGATACGTTCAATAACGGTAATTGGTTGTTCCGAGTTGATTCGTGTCCGAGAGTAAATGTGATATTTTCAAATGTCGTAGTGAGAAGTTCCGTGTGTTCTCAATAATGGAAGATCGTATGCAGAGTTAAAACAGCAAATATAATAAGCAAAAGACTATCGCTAGGACTGTAAGTGTAGCTCTTCATCGAAATGATGCACAATCGTTTAGGTATAAACAGTCTCGATGGCTTCACCAGCCTTGAGCACACTGCTCGCATCACTTTTCGAACTAGGTTTAATTCAAGTTATGTGGTGGTCACTGATCGTTACTTGATCGGGCGAATAAGATGGCTGGGAGAATAGTGGTCCGAACATTACTTAGGTGTTCTGTTTGTGTTGTAAAGCTTCTGAGCACCAAGCAGAATCAGTTACACTTGAACAAGTAAATAGCGTGAATCAATCACAAGCTATAAAGTAATACTGGACCATCGGATCACCGACTGATCTAACACTAGTGTCTAAATCAGTTTGGGTTTTCTGCCTGTGGTGCTGTACGTATCCGATTTTATGGTCTGAGTTGGACTGCCAGCAAGAAACTAGGGCTGTAAAATCATGCCCCTGAGAGTCTGTCGCTTGGCGGCGTGGCGTTGTGAAGCCACAAAATACATCTAACAGCCATTTAAGCTTGTTTTGCTTGAGGAGCACATGGACGAAATAATTAGAATTACAGTTATCCAAAACCAATTGTTGTTAACCATCAACAATGTGAGCATGTATACCTGTTCTGTTTAACGTACATGCATTAAGGTGCTGAGCTGATCTATTCCATATTAATATTCACTTTCATTTTTCAACAGGCCGAAGGTGAAATCGAGGCTGACAGTGATGACGGGCTGGAGGGAAGGAAGTGAGAAGCACAGATGCGCCACAGATTCACCTATAATGTTTTTCCTCATAACATTACTGTCTTATCTGAAATCGTGCAATTGCGAAATTTGCAATATACAAACCACCGAAATCGATGTGGTATTTTTCCCTTCACCAAACCTAGAAAGCTGAGCAGCATGGAGAGCAAATAATGAAATGCCCTGCTGATATCATCAAGTACGTGTGCATGCCCTGCGGTTAGCTTCGTAAAAATGGAGTTCTTCTGCTAAGTTTAGTTTTGCTGGACTGGATTGCAATGCTGTCATCAATCAAAAGGCAGAATAGCAAGAACAACCGTTGAGGAACATGTCCATTCGCACAATTTGTGTACTGCTACCAGTGCACTATGTTACGTGACTGGCCGATTGGCTTCTCCTCAAATCCATCTGACTGAGTGGTGGAGGAGCATCCGACGATAGCCTGTGGACCCAAACATATGTGACAAAGGAAAATACGGCTGGCTTAGGGCAAACTTCACCCAGATTTAAACCCTTACTAATGACATCTATGGGTGGCTGCTACAACATAAAAAAGGAGTAATATTCGAATATGGATGAAATTTAACGGGGTTCCTGTCGAATAATGAGTCCCTTTTTTACTGAAACGAAACTAATATATTCAGGACAAATGAGATTTCGCGGCTGAAATCTAATTTACGGGGACCTCGAATAGCATTTAGTACAAGAGAAATACACCACTTGGAAAATCAAATACCCAACCTAAAGACCATTTAGAATTTCATCTGTTTGCCGAGTTTTGTAGTTGACTTGAAAAGGCATGGTTTGGTAGGTGTTTGTTTTTTTCTTGTGCTTGTATTGATTTTGAGGTTTCTAATTGAGTGATCAAACCGAACTTGTCGTATTTCAATTGGTCTGTTGGCTACGTGTGCTGTTTTGTGGTCTACTCTTCTTCAAGCTCGAAAGATGCGTTTACCCGTTCAGTCGTTATCTTCTTGGATAACAACGCAACGTTTGCTAACCCGATACTAAACTAGAAGAACAGTTCGGTTATCGATAAAAACGCACTAGTTTTCAAATCCCAAGTGTTTTAGAGTTTATAACCCCAACTTTGCTACAATAAAACTCACAGTAAAACTATCATGCCACTTTAGACCTGTCTTCTGATTGTGTTCATGCGTTTATCCTTCTATGGGTCCCACATCAGTTGAAAAATACAAGTGTGAACCGTCTCGGTGACTCATTTAGAACCTGAATGAACGGACACCACTTATTTGAAATGCATCTAATGAGAAATCTAGCTTGTTAGGTCTTTGGAGTCAATTCGGTACCAATGGGTTGTACGCATCTACAAAGTTTGACAGACGATAGCGAGCTTTTTCTACCTAGGCCAGCACGCCAATCCAAAGTCGTAGGCTGTATATACAGACAGCGGGAGTATTGGTAACCGATATGTCATCTACTAATACCGGGCCAATTAGGACGACGCGCAGTGCCGTCCAGGCAACCTACCAAAGCGAAAGTGGTAAACAGCCTGTCGCCGTTTTTCTCCACAAACACCACCAGCACCCATAACTGTTGAGTTCATGTTTTTTTCATTCGAAAATACATATTTGAATTCATCGGGCTATTGCATTGTACTCTGTTACTGGTAGGTGGGCAAGTGACTTAATTCACTGAGACGTTGCTGGACACCTGACGTCAGCATTGTGCATCTGCGAATTGGGTCACTTGATTTCATAGACCATCGGCCACAGTAGGTCACGGGATTAGGTATGCTAATCTGACCTCTGCAGCTCGTCCGATGTAGGACACACGTAAGATGAGCCTGGCTGTGCACAGACCGGTTTATAGGTGGCTGATCGCGATTGGGGTGAACACTTCGCGCGCGAGAACGCTGAATCGGAATTAGGTATGCATAAATATCGCGTTCTGTAGACTGCTCTGAGAAGGCCACAACAGACTTATTGTCACATAACGTGACGAGATTACAGCAACTCTGTGGCGTTTTCTTAGTTTATATGAGCAAAAAACACTGAATTAATATGAGGCTCCTATGTGACCTACTTTCATCGGGTAGCACCATATAAGTAGCCAATGACGATGAGCTTCATACAGAGCTGGGCTTTGCCATTAATCACAAAACTGTGTTCTTGCAAGAAATCCGACAGAATCACAGTGAATTCAGGTCCACTTCATTCCGGTGTAGGTATTGAATAAACGCTTACAAATGTAGTTTTTTTCTTTGGTGTATGAACCCCTTCCACCCACACCAGCTAATCCAACTGATGGTAGTGGGTAGTATTCAGTAGACAATGCGGAATGGCAAATACGAGTGTTCTTGTTTACATTGGGATGAGGAGAATAAACACATGGCTCGTTGAAGTACTTTTGCGTTGTAATCTTGCACAAATCCGCGTGTTCATATTGTAGATGACAGCTGATGACTTAAAAAGTTAACGGTAATAATGAAGTGAACCAAAAAAACAGACCGATCACCTGTATTTACACTGTGGATTTGAACTCTCAGACTGAAGGTCATCGACTGACTGCAATAGGGTTCTCTCGATATCTAATCACGCATGCGAACCTGCAGTGGAACATGCCGTTGCAAGGATACTTCACTAGGAGGTATGAAATATAGGCTATGGTGAGTCATATCATATAAGCCAGCGCCAGTTTATGGCAAAAAAACCAGAATCATCGAAAAGGTCTACAAGTCATTGTTCAAAGAAGAGTAGGCGAGACGCGGAAATTTTCGCTGAGTACTGTGCAGGAGGGTGTACGTTTAACCTGTAAACTATAAGTTGGAGAGTTGATAAGTACTTACAAAAACGGAAGAAGGGACTGAGTTACGTGGATGCCCACGTTGCAAACAAGTGAAATTGTCTGGAAGGGATAAACCGAAAAGCAAAAAGTTGGATGATAGAGGGATTGGTTTAGAGGCAATGAGGAGTTGGATGTTGGTGGGAGGACGCAGAAGAGAGAAACACGAATGAATTCGATAAGTGAATGAAGCCGCATTCAACAAGCTCCAGAAAAAATGTATGCTCGACATTCAGCATACTGAAGAAGTACATGTAGTTTAGACAGAACTTCGAGGAGAATAAACGTTAGAAATGTAGTGTCGAATTGTCTGCAAAAGCGTGAATACGACCACAAGACGGAACAACAGATATCGCCGATAAATACGGGGAGATGTGTGGGGAGAAGGATAGAAACCATGGGGCTTACCTGTGCCCATCCTGTGTGTGTGAGGGAGGGCACCATCGGGGATTTCCTAAGTCAAACATGTCTTTAGGAATTTTCCGATTCAAACAATCAAGTTAAGATGCACTCTTCAAATTGTTAGTTTAGCAATCAGGTGGTCGTGGCATACTCGACAAAAAGTTTCCGAGACATCAAGGTATACCAACTGGGTTTCAACGGACGAGTTCAGGACAGACCAGACGTATGAAAAGTATGCCGTTAGGTAAATCTGACCACCTAGCCACATACTGATGTCCTTTGGGGAGGTTGTTTTTCATATCACTCGGAAGATGTCCGACTAAAATCAAAGCCAGAACTTTGATATTACGTTCTGAGTCGGATGAAAAGTAATGGTTAGGAATATGGTGTTCTTAGCAGGTAGAACTACGTATAAAGAGCAGGTGAGATGCTTAAGTTTGGTTCTAGAGCACAGGTATGGAGCAGAGTACAGGAGTACAACCCGCAACAGGACGTTTAAAGAGGTTTAGCGACAGCAGGCATTGGCGAACAACACCAGTTGATACGATGTGTAGTGGAAAAAGCTTGGGGTCGCAAGACGGATTGGGACTTAGTTTAGTGGTAAGTTTAAAGAAGTTAAAGCAGACAACTGGACAAACAACTCGTTTTCCGCTTGAAGAAGCGAATTCCGAATTTGGATTGGGAGAACAGAGGAGTAAAAAAATTCTGACTACCTGCTTTTACATAATTCAAAAATAAGCTACTTCCAATAGGTGAAGTGGACAGCTGGCCAAACATGCAGTAGACAAACTTATTTTTGGCCCTGTCGATGGTAGTAGAGGATCTGAGAAAAAAAATAAAATGATTTGGACAAGAAGAAAGGAAGGGTTGAGAATTTTGTTGTTCCTGAATTCCGCCTCAGTCCAATAACCAGAAAACATGTGCAATCAAAGCATTCTAGGAATTAGGCACGTCAGATCATAGGGTCACTGAGGACACTTGTGCTGTCCTCAGGGAAGTTGTGGGGTCATTGGAAATGTAACAATCCTCTAGGTGGTAGTTGAGAATTGTTGCATTTCATGTAGATCAACAAATGAGTGGCGCGAAAAACAGGTGGGTGTATGGGAAACAGTGTGTTCAGAAAATCCAATGAGAGCGGACTATTTGACAGAACTTCACGAGAAACGGTCCTGGGTTTCTGGTGCCACGCCGTCGAAATGTGGAACTGGGATTGAGGAAGCAATTTGGAGTAAACACTTCATAGTTGCAAAACATCCTTCCTCATGACGGGTGGTGTCCGCATGTTAGGTAGAAACTAGCCAGTCAGTTCTGTGGCAATCGAAATTACTAGGGATACGTGACTCAGTAATGAGGTCGGACTGTAAGATGTGTTGATTATTACTAAATAGGGAGAAGGGATGAGCGGTTTCACTGCAATTAGGTAACCGATACACCAAGAAAATGTCTGTTTCAGCGGGGAAGGGATGTTAAGAGCGAGGTTTTGCGGGGATGGTAGCAATATTTCAGTGTTTTGTGCTTATTCGGGTTTGTTTGATGGGTGGGGAAGCGGTATCCCTAAACAAGGAGTGGGAATGGTGAGACATGTAAGGTTCCCACGGGTTGGGAAGTGAGAACTGCCAGACGGTAGAGTGGGTCACTTATCACCTCCAAACCACCTACCACATTGCTGGTGATGTTTGTGCTCAAATTACGTGTCAGGTGGTCGCGCTTGGGTAAGGAAAGCACCAACTGGTTAGTCACGAAGTCACCATAGGGTAGGCGTGTAGAGATAAGGATATATAACAGATAGATTCGAAACCGCGACCTTTTGGTTAGTAGTTGAACCGGCGAGGACAGTTGGTCAGCAGTGTGATTGATTTGCATGTTCGCGTGCCGGAGTAAAAAAAATGTAATGAACCATATCTTTCTTATGGTTACCACTCGTAACCTTGTGACCAACACCCTTGTGACACCACGAGAATGCTGAAATTTTTGGAGCAGATTTCCGTCTGATCTCAGGAAGTCAGATCCTCAAAGAAATCATGAACGAACTCGTGGGACAATTTGACAATCGAGTGTTATTAGGAAATATGTGTCCAAATCTTGGGAACCTCAGTCGTACATTCTCCATTCATTCTAGTTAGGTCCAAGGCATGGGCACAGAAGGAAGAATACGTAACTTTTTTATTGGAAATTCTAGATAGTTGGTTGTGGGGATACGAACACCAGTTAATTCCAACTAAAAAATAAAGCCGATGCAGTTAGACTACTTCAAGACCTCCACCTCAATAACCCTCAAAAACCTTATCACATTAAAAAAGGTGTCCCTAGCTTGAATTTCAATCAGAGCTAGTGAGTGGTCCACTAGTACATCTTTTCACCTTCAAGGAAGAATTCGTATGTACATACTGTTACAATAAAGATGCTTCACCTTGCTACCACAGAAATACTGCAGTAACTTTCGATTACCTTGGCTTATAACAGTCCCAACGGTGTGAGATGGACACGCACACCCAAAGGGGGGAATTTTTCTATCTGGAAATGAAGAAATCGGTGACCGTAGAGTGACCTAAACGGCCATCGATTTTAGGCGATACTGGCGTTTGCCTAATCTGGATAGACACAAAATTATGGAGGTAAAAGATAATTAAAGCCATTTCCTCGGATCCATTCAGAAGTCCACATGAACTTCATCGTTCTGGTTCAACCAGGTTGGGCTCCAGTATTTCAATACCTAGGTCACCGGTTTCTAGGCGCATATCACAACTTTTGATGGCTGCTGCCATTTGGGAGGACGTAAAAAAACAATCGAGGTAACAGAGATTGGTGAATGTTTGTGAGAAGACTTCAGCTACAAAAATGCATGCCCATGTAGGATTTTTCCCTTTCCGTTCATTGCAAGCGCATTTAGACTGTTTCTATCCAATTAACCGTAAGTTACCCAGTTCAATTCATTTGAATTCCATTCAACGGAAAATCTTTTCAGTAACTCACAATTCATCGAACTTTCAGTTTGTTAACGACCGTTTCCGTGGGTTATCAACTAACAGAACTTTTTCGGGTATCTACAATTTTTACACGTGGCACATCGTGAATTTACCGCAGCTCGGGGTTTTACCGCAATACGTTTAAGAGCGTTAGCCAGTTGATGCTTCAAAGGACCGTATACCGAAAAAGGTGGAAGCAGTTCTTAAGACTGGATTGATAATATGACGGTTGATAAGACAGATGAACTGGAGGGAGCATTTCGTTCTAACCAGTCGATCAATCCATCACGTTCACAACAATAAATTACCATGTGTTCTCACAAAGCATTCGTCGGAGCCCTGTTTTTCATAGATTTTTGGTGCGCACAGACACTGGTATATCTGTTGCGGACGGCGTATCAGGTTTGTTCCAACTTTGCTAACCTTTTGGCAAATTGGATATATATACTTTTCGTCCCAGGAGACATTCAGAAAAATCAGCGCTGTTCTTTGTTTTATCCAAAAACAGCACTGATTTCTTTCGAATGTCTCCTGGAACTCGAAATGGCTCGGTGGTCAAAGCGCGAATTTACTGACCGGAATGTCCGTGGTTCGAACCCAACCTACGCATCTCCACTGCTCCGGTCTAGGTTTAGGAAACCTGGCAGCATTTACGTCCTCGTGCTCTCTTCGGCCGGTATGGTATCGAAGCATCAGAAGGATGTTACGGTCGAACGATTTGTTTTATCTTCTCATAAAAACCATAAATACCTGAGAAAAAATATTCTAAAATGGTTGGCATCTTAGGCTACGTCCCTTACGACATGAAGGATGTTTTCTGCCGGCCGCGTACTGAGGGTTCAGTAAACTGAAAACCTGATAAACTGATGGCCAATGAATTGAAGGTTCATTAAACCTGTAAAATAGCTATGGTTGACCACTTTTAACTGTACGCCTGGCCAACCTCGCTGACCGATATCCTTGGTAGCCCAGGCCAAAGATTAAGCACAGTGATGTTTCCAAGAGCTCCATGTAAAGGTCGCTTACTCCAACAAACGTAACCTAAGACTCATATTTATTGTCCATTTTAATGTTCCAGTAATTCGGCATCTGAATCCTTTTTGCTTTCCGAATTCACCTGACATAAAGCATGATTATATATCTCAATGTATGCATTCTCCTTGGTAGATATCACCTCGGTCTACCTAACGCGCAACGTTTGTCAAACATGGATCCTTTGTTTGTACCAACCACATGAGTTAACTTTGATCTCACGACTGGCTTCACTTGTGACTTGCTGTTTTACAAGTGTTGTTCGAAGATTCTTAAGTGACTGTGATGATGGTCACGAGATGCGGTTGCTTATCCGTAGATCAAACAATGCGAAACATTCCAGATATCCCGAATTAACCTTCTCGAATTATCCTCAAAGTCTAAATTCCGATGAGACAGGAAGTTCTGTACCAGAACTTGAGTAGATCAGGACCCCACGTGGAAATTCGATGCATCGAAGGTCAGTGAAGTCATCACGACGTACTGACGGATCACCGACTCAATATATCACGCCGCATTTCCAACCATAGGTGTAAATAGTTCAGTTCATTTTTCAGTACATGGATTTCCCACACTGGCTTTCTGCCAACCAGCGTGAGGCTTTGGTCAGAAATCAGCTGATTGACTTACTGGATTGGAGATCTCGATTAAAAAAGCCACACTAGATACTGAGAAATGTGGTACAATTGCGAGACCGTACTGGCACCGACAGACATGCGGATTGCTGGGGATGGGGATAGTGAGCTTATATTCTGCGAAAAGTGCACAGTGGATTGAGAGTTGGTTTTTCTGCGGCCGCGTTGGCGTACAGTTATTGGAATGGTACGACTGTGTTTACAGTCGTTATTCCACCGGTGTGGGGAAAAAGATTTGAGAGGCATATGACGATCAGGACGACTGATCGTGGTGTTTCCTGATATGAAATGGCACACATCGTCAGTGTTAACATTTCAGAAGTCGACTACTGCACTACTGCACACACACATACTGTGTTGTACTCTCAAAAATATAAGTGAGAAGTTTAGGTCGGAATTTTGCACAGATGAATCATCAGCCAGGCCAGGTGTAACTAACTCTTCATAACGTATGCACATTGGTAATACCGAATGACAGACGTTTCCATCCAAAAACCTGACATAACAAGGTGCAGTTGGCACACCCTGGCCAAATTCGAACAGTCCACTCGGTCGTCCCACGCAAGCAACTACACTTACCCTTTGTTGACGCGAGCAGTTAGGCTACACGACAAAAATATCACGGTAACCGGCATCGGTTTTTTTAGGATGCACGTTGTCGGGCATGAGGCGGTTGCAGAAGCCATTCAACTAATAGGTTCATTTTCTTAAATCATCGCGGAAACATTTTATCAAGATACACACCCATGACAGAATCGATTGGTCTGTCCGTTTTGGCGAATAGTACACACCATGGCCCAAAAATGTCGAATCTTGAGCTAAGTCACCCAAATTTAACTTGTCACGTGGAGCACCGGAAACAGCTTCAAACAGGCAGGACTCACGAAGAACCAGTTAACCTAACTCTTCCTAACCAATGTTTGCGTGAGTTTACGTAATCACGCAGACCAGGGGGGACCAAATCTCCTGCTACAACCGCAATTCTGGACAGGAAGCCGCTTGGTCAGACAGTGGAAAACATCGTGAGGCGTTCACAAACTTAGGTTTACTGGTTGTTTAGAGATTTTCAATTTGTGATAGCCATGTGTGAGATTGGGCAACTTTTGATAATTACAGGTCCTGAAAAGTAGACCAAGTCGATTGGTTCTGTCTCCAGCTCGATAAGCCAACACAGACCCTTAAGTACAGCTTCGTGAATGAAAACACACGAAAATTCCTGGCTGACATTACCTCTTGCTGTTGACCCATTGAGTAGGCTCACGAAAAATCAGTGTATTGTTCACTTGCATAGTTTCCCTAGCACAGTACTCTTTCGGAACATCCTAGTAGATGGCCTCAAGTGCAACTGAACCTTCTGCGGTCACTCACTGCTGGTTTTGAAGTGAGTTCCCAAGTTATCACTTGTGATGACCAACTCAAAGACCGACACAAGATAGACAACACGAATATAACGCTATCAAGATGTCTACACCCCATCTTCTTTTTCTACCATTGAATTTGTCAGTGCTTCTATCTGTATTCGTGTGCTCAGTTCACCACAGAGCATGAAGTAACCATAAAACCACTCTATCTTCGGTGATGATTCCAATAACTTGTGAGATGATGAGATGGCCTTCTGAAAAGTCGCAGAAAAACGCCAGTAAGCGTTTCATCAACTCCATTTTTTTGTGCGCCTACCAAATATAAGAATATACTAACAGAGAAGTCACCAGTTTCGCATGAAATATACACAGGATCAATTCGGTCTCTATCTACGTATTTACGCCATCCATATCACTAGAAGGTCAATATGAGATAGAATACACATTTATGGCTTACTAGCTTCAAGTGACGTCGGAAACATTTGCATCCGATTCTCCATTCTTCCAGTAGTTATCTTCCGATCTATGTACGCTTCCAGTCTATAATACACATCGTGTTGTTATTCCCAATTTTTGATTTGGTTGATAATTAGATTGAATGTAGGCCGACACACAAACAATTCCCTAGTGCGATAAGATTAATGCACGGACATTCTGACCTAGTGGGAGGTATGTAGAAGTTTGCGGTAGAAGGTATGAAAATAAAATAGAAGGGGTTATTACAGTCAACTAAAGTGTGAGTTGTACCCAAAACAACCGATTCATTTGAACAATGAATTACTGGTCAGAACCTTCAAAACCTTCCACGTTGTGTCATTGTAGACAGATAATTCTGCTCCCCGAGCATATCATAGTACCTGGAGTTAGGCTCAACACAAAACAATTGCACAATATCTAGACGGAACACACTACTTTTAGGCATGCTGAAAACTGTTTCATACCCAACGACAGGCTTCCTTCTTTTTGGGGTTAAGTAGGTAGATGCAGTCCTCGAGTCTCCATCAATCTCATGTTCTATTTGAACCCAAATTGCATGCGATTCACAAGATACACTCATTTGCAAATGAGCTTGGTTTTAGCGGGAGATTCAACTGAATCCCAGCTGAATCTCTCGTCTACCTGATGAGTCCCAAGAAGGGCAAAACCGGTAGTGGGCTGTCGAAGAGCTTTCACCGGCCTTATGCATATTGCGTTCCATCCAGACAATGCACTGTGATATCTCGAATATTGTCCAGACTGGTCACATCCTGCCTCACAAACACACGCACTACATGTACCTAGCCGGATACATACATGCAAGCAGCACCTCAGCCATCGTGAGTCCTTCAAGTGGCATGGCAGATAGGCACAGGATAAATGATACAGCTGAACGATTACTACCGTGTTGGATGGAATCCAGAAGAGTCTATCACTGAAACTCAAGAAATTCCGTTTGTTGTCTTCTTGACAAAAACTGTCTGCACATGTTAGATGATGAGATCAATGCTATAGTCGATGTATTGGGACCGGAAAACGAGGCCAAAGTCACACCATTCCTATTAATGCCTTCCCGTTATTATCGTTTTCGACCTCACGCAACCTCCTTGTTATCACCAGTTATCTTACTTTGAAACTGGAACGAGAGGGAACAACAAAACTGTTGTGCAAACATCGCGCTGTTTGGTACATTATGACTAGGATAGGTCGTTTGCCCTTCACTGTGACACCACTATGCGGTGTAAGGGCGGTTCCCCACCACCGTACGGCAGATAGTAAGGCCTATTGCCTCCGCATCCGAACCCTTACAAAGTGCAGGAAAAACGACTAGTAAAAAATATGGAGGACTTTCGGAGCAAAGCGTTATCAGTACCCTTGGCCAAAGTACAGCTACGGCAGAGAAACAGGGAATCCAACCATATCCACCGAGAGAGCAGCTATAGGTAACGATTTGGAGCTTTTATTCTCATTTAACTGATATGGGCAACAAAAGAGCAGTTCCACCCTTGAAGGGAAGCGTCGAACCGCCTAGATTAGGTGGAAACGTGTACATCAATTTCCTACTTATTGGTCCAACGGCAGAAAACACTAACTACTAAAACATATAACACCCAGTGCTCTTCACCTCAGCTGAACCTTGCAATCCTCGGAGACCAGCGATTTGTGCATGTCATGCTGTCTTTGGCAAACATGCAAGCACTGTGGCAATATTTCACTGACTACGGTTGTGACCAATGCGCATTTGTCAGGCTCGCTTTCTTCAACACCACAGGCATTAAGCATTATTGCTTTTATGGTGTATCTATCCCTCAAACATCAGGTTAGGTAAAAAGGAAATCATTTTCGCCTGCTGGTACAGTGAGTCACCAAGATGCGGCCGACGTTTTTCAATGAAAGGATTCATATGGTTTGCCTTGTATGTTGAGAATTTTCACTAGCCCTCTGTAAAACAACAAGACTGCTCGCGAGTAAAACAACTGACCTGATTGTAAAGTTTCAAATCCGTAAAATTCCAGGTTAATGGTGGCCTCACCTGCGTAACTTCGACCAACACAATTCAGCCGAAGCCTCATCCATGATATCCTTCAACCGAATGCGCTGCACAAGGGCCGCCTCACGCTTCCGCAATATTCGAAATAACGCGGTATGTCTTCCTGACATTTACAGGGTTGCTTAATGAGCGTTTCGCCAATGGTGTAACTCTATTTCCGTGTCATTTTTCATCATCGTAACGACATTCGCGTCCCGCCACCAAACTTCCGTTAACAGCACCCATATAAGTACGCACCGACCTACTTGAGATATTTTTGCCTTTATCTTACTAAATTCAAGCATTTAACATTACCTGCACTGTAGTTAGAAGCTGATATTCACTCAGCCCAACCCGTTCCCAAAGACAGCGCTAATAATTTTCCTTTATTCTTTACTATCTTTGACCTGAATAGTAACGAGCCGGTTGCACGGATCCGGTAGGGTATACACATTGCAGACGTAAATCCCTCGCCACTTCACTAATAACAAGATCATGCAACTGACCCAAGACAGTGATGTCACCTGAGTAAGAATTGATACTTCAGACTTTTCGTTGTCGCTGTCAAAAATTCCTCTATTTTCAAAGACAACTTTGTCATCATAAGGCAGTATAAATCTTCAGTTGCCTGCATGCATCAATGCGACAACAGGTGCCACCTTACCCGACGCGGCAAAGCCAGTTCGGATAGTGCAAGCCGATCCAGCTTGTTTTCCTTGACGGTTTCATTCTACTACTCATTAGACGTCAGTAGTTGAGTTTGACGATAAAACGGAAGAGTACCAGTGTGTCGCGTTGTGCTTAACAAGCAACGGAACGATGGGCGCATTATCCAAGTAAACTGCGTTCGCGGAACTGGGAGAGGGTTGATTTGTAGTACCGACCTGATCAAAATGTATTGGAGGCGTGTTACGAAATTTGTAACAAACTGATGAAAAAACTAACTTACAAGTAAAAAGCGGAATCTCTTCACAGTATCGACGGCAAGCACGTTAGGAAGACAATCACAACAGAACGAGACGGATCATCAGATAAAGGCTCGTTATGAAGAAACGGTAATTCCGGAAACGGAAATGGCAAAAGTCACTGCAATAAACAACCATGTCACCCAACAAGTTGCTTCGAACAGTAACACCGCTGGTCCATTGCTGCTGTTGAACCAGACCGATCACGATGAAAACTGAATCCACAGTCATAACGTTTTCAAACTATCCGTAAATGGACTGTTGCCGTTCGTTTACGACTGAGTCCATGCTTTTCCCTATGAGGTTATTCTACAACGCATCACCTCATTTCATGTATGCGGTGACTACTCACAGCTACCAGTACATCAAAGGAAGGCCTTATGAACAATATCGACGTCAGTTCGCCGAACTCAATCATACTTAATCATTGTTGTCGCCCTGTCATTAGGCCTCCAATCTACTGTTCGTCTTGGTCCACCGATCCCACCCAACCCTACTTAATGGTGATAGAGTGGGCTTGCAGAGAAGTAGAAAATTGTTGTGCCTCCAAATATCCTTCTGCGTGCTTTAAATGCACTCAAACCATTATGGTGGACTAGTATCGCTTTCGGATTTCTCTTGAATCGAAATGTGCCACTTAAACACCGCAAGGAACAAGTTAGGCTATCGAGGCTTGCGCAATCAGCTGGATGTTTGTAGCCTGACTTAGCCTCCAGGAAATAAGACCGCAGAGTGGACAGGAGGCAGTCTCAAAAGCATCAACATCCGAAGCTGATGGACCATAACTGTCAACTCATGTGATAGCGACTGAACTGTTGAGACCAACAATGGGTCTCACTGGTAATAACTGCAGCACAAGCTTTCCAAATCCGTATCATCATCTACGATGAAGACCCTCACCTACCTTCATTCGGACGATTTCTCTTACGTGTAATATAAGAATAAACCTTCAGCCATTATTATTTCGGTGTACAGCTGCCGTGTCACCCAAAAAGAAAGTACTAGGGTTGAAATACTTCCAGGATGCTCAAGCCTGGGCAGGAGCAGCCGAGATGCCGGAGTTGGGTCAGAACCATGGACCTCCCGGTCAATAAGCTCCTGCCATTTCGAGCTCTCTTACATGTGCATAAAGTTACGACTGCTTTAAATCCACTTGGGCTGACTGTGCTGAATAAAAGCTTTGTTCAACACCACTTCGATTTTGCGTCCTCAACATTTTCAATGGGGATTATCGACCGTCTGGGTCATGTCTTACAGTGATGAGTCCTTGGCCGAATATCTGCAATATTGCTCGTTCTGACAAGATACTAAACTGCTAGACTACGAAGGTCAAGGCACGGGTAGCGGCTGTCACAAATTAATTTAACTCGGTCGCAGGATGGGAGAGGCTAAAATAACAGCAACCAACTGTGTGGGTCGTGTATTCACAACGAAGAGTGTAAGCAGTCCTGGATTCTCTAAAAAGAACCATGAACGACCGCTGGATGTCGGTCTTTCGGGGTTGTGTGCATTCTTAAGTTGGTTTACTGTGTCTACCAGACTCTGCCTCCATACTGATGAAATCCTACAGAACGTCTTTGGCTGATTGCTCCTCCCAGATAACAGTGATGACTGCTACAAGTCTCAGAGTTTACTCCCGGAATTTCGCATAAAATCGGGGCTCGCTGTGTCAGCTCTTGGGGAGAGGTTTGCATTTTCACCCTACATAAACAGTAAGTTCTCGAGCCAAGGCTTCATTAGTCGATTGGATCATGATCATCGACAGCAAGACACCAGTGTTCAACACTGATGCTTCGCTGCCGTAAGTCGATTGGATACATGTAAACGGCCACTTTCCACTTCGATAAAAACTCACACTGGTCGAAACACTAAGCACTCTTTGTTTATCGTATCTATGCGCCAAAGAACTGTATCTCTGATTCACTGAAAGAAACCTACGGAGAACTGACCACTCTCTTGTTCATCACGAACAGCTCGGATATGGTCATAACAGCGAGAGATTTCAATGCACAGGTAGGACGCCTCGGTTCATTAGAAGCACACCTCAGTGGTATGTTCAGACTAAACGCAAAAATCAATGATAATGGTGAACGTCATTTGCAACTGTGTACTGATAACCAGCCCCTTCTCAGTAATACTGGGTTTAAACGCAGTGGTGCCCCCGTACCGCCGAGCAGCTTTGGAGTCAAACTGACCACAAAGCAATCAAACACCGTTTGTGCAGTTTGATCCTTGACCAGGGATCGTTCTGGAGTACATAAGTTTATAAGACAATCGTTCAGCTGTGACACCCTTTCGGTGCCTAGCTGCCACGCCACTTGAAAGAAGCAAGAGGGCTGGGATACTGCCAGGTTCCCCAAGCCTAGAAATAAGTCGAGATGCAGAGGTCGGGTTCGAACCACGGACTTTCCGGTCAGTGAATCCGCGCTCTAACGACTGAGCCATCTTGCACCCATTCGGTGCAGAGTTTCATTTAACTTCCCCGGAAAACTCCGTAAACAACCTCTCCAATTGGCAGTGCAGAAGGTATGTGAGCCACAAGTTAGGGAAATATAACAACCTACTATGCAATGCATTCCAAGCAGCCTCCCCGTAGGACACTGACCGGAACTGTGACGAGATAACCACTGCTATAGGTGACGCCGGGAACTCTGCTTGTGGTACTTCCGAGCGCGTACACGGAACGCCAACTGTCACTTCTTGATGCGAGGTGCTCCATCCCTGCTGGCACGGGGTACAATTCGATTAGACTGCACCTCAAATGTAGCCAGTGTGCGGACAGAAAGTGTAATGAAGGGAGGTCAGTGCTGTCGGGAGTGCACGGAAGCTGTTCTAGCTAATACGCAACGCAGGAACTAAAGTTAATCAAAGATAATATTAGAAATCCAATATATAGCAAGGACCAGCGTCCAGATGGGAACAGTCAACAGCAGTTTGTTGGGTCTCCACCCGTGTCTACGTCTTTCATTCGACCCGAACATTTTGAACCGTGGTCTCAGTTTACATCTCCTCAGTTGAAGTACTAAGGTGCCTTTCTGCCTTGAATCGCCATCGGGCTGCTGGACCAGATGAGCCTGCCCTAGAGCTGTTCAAAGATGAAGAGTATTTGTGTTCCGCTTTGACTAGGTTGTTCATACTTACTGGGGAACAAGAACGTGTTCCAGGAAATTGGGGCCAATCGATGATCGTACCCGTGTTCAACAAAGGTACCTGGACCAAGTGTCCCAGCCATAGATGTATAAGTTACACACCTGTCGTAACAAGTCTACTGGATTCCCTAATACTGCGACGCCCACCTTCGGCACCTTCTCGACCCAAGTCCGAGAGCACAAAGCAGGACTCCGCCCAGGCAGAAAATGCGTTGTTCATATCTTCACATCATGCCAAGTGAGTGAACAACGCCACTCATATCGCCGACTAGCAATCGCGGTTTTCCTCGACTTTAAAGGAGCTCTCGATTTTGTTGATAGACTAGTTCTGAATATTCTTGGCCAGACGGGGATGGGCGTGCATTTTGTTGTTTTCCGTGGCCTTTATTCCCATACCTCTTGTCGGGTCAGGGTATACAACGAGCTGTCTAGAAAATTCCCGATCATTGGAGTTCGTCAGGGTTGTCCCTTTCTCCTATTTTGTCGAATTTTATCATAATATCACCATGGAGTGCACACTCTAAGGGACCATGAATCTAGGTATGGGACTCACGTCTGGAGAGAGATTAATGGATTTGGATTATGTAGACGACGCAGTTTTGCTGTGTACGGATTATTTGTGCGCGCTAAGTACTTTAACCAGAATATCAGAGGTGACCCCATGTTATAGCAAGCATTTAGCACCATTAAAGTGATAAGTTTCAATTCAGGATTTCCCATCCCATGGTGCCACCCTGGAAATTCGGAATGAACAGCTTGAGTCTGCTGACTGGTTCACATATCCTAACAGCTGCATAAGCCGTGATTATACTAGAATAGATGAAGGTAATGCGCGGACAATAAAAAAAGCGAGCATCGTTCACAAACTTGCGTCATACATCGCACCCGAACCGAATTTCACTGAAGCTAAAAAGCCGTGTATACTATAAGAGTAGTCTTACTGTATGATTGTGAGACTTAGGCGTCTTCAAGTGTTTGATCACCGGTGTCTCCGTACCACACCAAGAGTAAGCCGGCTGTAACGAGGCCTCAATGTGGTGCGAAAGCGGGTACTTGACGGTGAATCCGCTTCGTGAGAGCAGCAGATTAAACCTACCGGGTTGCCGTTGGGATATCCTTCATATGATCAACCGTTTACCGCAAGCATTGTTTTCTGTCTCGGGCGATTGTTGGAGAAAACCACGCGGAGAACAGGCCATGACATGGCATTGTGAAATGGGAGCGGCCACCGTCAAACTGAGTGCTGTGAGATCTTTTCGCCTTCCTGGATGGGTCCCACATGAACCTGCCTGCAGGTGGCTAGAAAGCGCGCAAGATATGGCGCGCATGCTGTCATTTCCTAGCCGGATTGTCTAGCTAAAGTTCGCCTATCGTTGTGCGCTGGACTTGTGTCGAGGTTCGCAAGACGATGGAATGGCGCCTCACTTTGACATAATGCTAAAGTATGTTTATTTCAATGCTATTCAAAGGTTCAGGTACCATATTCCCGATCGTTTTTCCTGAGAACACAGGGCTTCTTCGCACTACTTTCCTAGCCTTCCTTTTTCTTTCCACTCCCTAATAAGGCATTCTTCTCTCAAGGTTGCATGACAGCTACGAACCGCATGTATTACTGATATATTGTTGTCAATAATGCTGACAATAATACGCCATTTCTTATATCGCCTCCAACTAACTACATTCCTCAGGCGGAGAATTAACGACCATCACATTTGCAGCTGTCAATGAGCCACTGGTTACCAGCCAGATGCGCGCGCGCCAAGGCAATCCGAAGAGGCAGGCGACCGTGAGGCATCCGCATGACATGAGCAAACCAGCGCAACTGAGTTCACTTCATGATGTCACATTAGTCGTTCGTCAGAGGTATACGATGAAGTTCATAACTGCCGATGCGTTGCTCCCGCTAGTTGCAAGCAATGCCTAGTGGGCATTGGTGGCCGAAAGCGGTTAGTCAAAAACATTTTCCACTCGAACAGCCTATGTTCCGCATGCATTTGCAGCAGTTCGCTGGCCAAGGATCCTCCCTACCTCTCACGGCGCGTAAGGTATTGTAGACACAGCTTCTCAGCGAAAGACCAATGTCTCTTTGTCGCCACAGATGACGGCGATTGGTGACAGCTGCACTGGCCTTAGTGATCTGACCAGAAATTTGGTCCTTCATATCGCTGGCGCGGAACAATTTCCCGGAAAAACCGATCCCTCTACTATGCATTTTGGGGGTCTGTGTAGGAAAGGGTCAATTAAACATACTTTCACACTTGTGAGGCCAGACTAATTACAAAACGACGAGCAGAAAAAACGACAGTACCTAGGGTGATCTGCGCTCCAAGCTGAGAGTCGTCCGGCAGCGAAGCATTAGTGCCGAACACTGATGTTAAGCTGTTCATGATGATGACTATGTAATCCGCGTATTCCACGTCTCTGGGTGGTTATTCTAGAGGAAATTCCACACAACCGTCCGGTCGTGTTTGTTGTCTCCGAGATCATCATCCACGGCAAAGTTGATTGGGAATTGGGATAATGTTAATCACTGTTTGACCCCGCTTGAGATATCAAGGCGTGTGGAAAGCTGCCCCCCCCCAGATTAGAATTGGGAGAGAGCCAGAGACTGTGCAGCTTTTGGTGTTGAATTCCATGGTGAAATACTGACCGGTGAATAAATGGACAGGTATACACGAGACCAGTTTTGTTGGCTTTCGAAGCGATCGGCCCAATGTTTGATTCGTCTATTGGTAAGTAGATAAACAGTATCCTCTATGGTGGCCTGACCAATGCCCGGAAGTTTTGAACAAATCACCCTGAGTAAGGAGTCTTCGGGTATTGCCGGAGGCAACACCAGCTTCTTGCGCACCCGGAACATCAAGTCATCCTAATCATCTTCAACTGTAAAAACCGCGTACTTGTCGTAGCTGCCAGTATTGGTTACCGATGATTTGGGGAGGTGGGGGTACATAGCTACGCATTGGAGGCGGTAACTGATATAACTGATGCGTAAATACAAGGGACTCTTCATTGGAGAGATCGAGAGGGGAATCTATGCATTGGAGGGCCATGCCAGTCAGTGTCTCCAGGCTTTGATGTGTCCCGTCTCGGGGTTCCCATCCAGAGAGACGTCAATGACCAACGCAGTTGAGTTCGCTGATAATGGCTTCCAAACTTTGTCGCCAAGCCAGTCTTTACATCCCTTGGCTCGTCTCCCCTCTTCGTGTGGTTGTGCGAAAAAGGGGCCTTCGGGGGAGTTAGTCAAATGACATACGGAGCGTGGTAAGTTTGGGCAGATGTTCCAATAAGACCTAACACAAGCGCGCCATCTTAGGTTAATCGCTATGTGATCTAGTTGAATTGTGTTGCAAGGGAGAACGGTGACGCCAGGTCACATTCCGCCGAAAGCTGTTCCGAAGAGTAAAATGTCGGAGTACACTGAAGCTGTTGCTGTTGTCAGTACGTCGGACTCCGGCGGAGTTGCGCATTCCCAGGTTGCCTCCGGGCGCGCCTAACTTGAGCACTAATATACCTAACTGGCACATCTTCGTGCTGTGAATAAATTTGTCTTTCACAACCTCTGCATGGACACCAGTTGGTGCATGGGTAGAGATGGCGAATAGATATGCAGACAGGGTTTCTGCTTGGTTTGAACGTGGATCTGAGCCCTACAACAGAAAGTCGTAGAAAAACCGGGATCCAGCTGACGACACCAGACTCAGAATCGACAGAGTGCAATAACAGGTGCTGGACACATGGAGTTGGATGGGTTATACCGTAGATAGATTCTAGAATCGCGAACAGGTTCTGGAGATCTCACTTAGGCGATAGCTAACAGCCCAAATCCGGTCAGCTGGACAAGGCGGCCAGGATACGCGTTTGACTTTTGGGTCCATGCGATTTTCAACGACCAGTGGAGATAGCCACACCTAACATAAACCTGAAGAACACACTGAAGTGCCAGCGAACAAGTGTACGATCGGAATCCACAGATACATCTCAAGAGTACAGACAATAACCATCAGTAGTTGATCGCAATGTGGCCCACTCGCGTCTGGGAATATTTCGTTGGTGGGCACCATGTGGTCAAATTACCTCCGCTATCACGGTTGGTACACTGAGCAAACTGAGTAGTGCACATTTGCAATAAGTGCCCATGCGTTTACTGACCGATCCAAGACGACCACACAAATGAGCTCCAGCAACGTTAAGCTTACCTACTGGCGCGACCCATGTCATTTTAGCGGCATAATATACTACTGATACAAAAACATCTTGGCCATCACAGAACTGTTCATCAGATTCAGAGCCACATTCCGTCTAAGCCTAAGCCGAAACAATAAACGAGAGGTGATGGGCCTTTACCCCTGAAATCATTCCACAGATGTTGCCAGACGAACCGCTCATAAGCGGCTCGGAAAGAGTATTCGGCCGGACCGGGTACATCCAGCGGCGTTACCAGAGGCAAGCAGCAAGAGGCGGAATGATGTGGCAGTCAGATCAGCTGAAGTATTCGCCAGCATGCGCCAATGCTAGCGCACGAGAGAGCGTACCCTGCTGCTCTGTTTAATGAAGGTAAGTGGATCAGGTTACCGGGATGAGAACGGATTTCGCAGTGTTTGGGGGCGAGGTGGCTCAGTGGTTTGAGCGCGAATTTACTGGTCCGAAGGCTGACCTCTGCCTCTCGACTTCCCCTGTCTAGGCTTGGGCAACCTGGCACTATATCAGCCCTCGTACTTCCTTCGGGTAGCATGGCAGCTAGGCACCGGAAGGGTGTTACAGCTGAACGATTTTTTTACTTGACACGGTTTCCAGAACTACCACTCGTCCTGAACCTTCTTCCAACCAGAGAAAAGTGTGTAATCGAGACCAGTGATACGTTGCTACTGTAAGTTCTGGCGACGCATTTGCTAGGCTTCACCAGACCAATTCGAAATCTAAGGGAATGTGGTCCAAGCGGGAAGCTCGTCTATCACAGATTCCCTACAGGGACTCGACCAGGAGTGAACAACTGCTTCAATTCCAGAGTAAAAGTTTCCCAGTAACCTTAGTTACCAGTCTAGGACATTAAATCTGAATGCCGATGTTTTCGCTCACGGTGCACAGTAATTGCGCATAGTGCTCTTCCACCCGAATGGATGGATAGTCTGCTGGGAGTCCTGGCGCTCCTACAAACTCAAACTGTGTTGAAGTTGCATTAGACAGATTTCGCAATTTCGACCAGAACTGAGTCACTCCAAAAAAAGTCAGATAAATTTCACGTCCTGCAACAAACTGACGATCGCCTACAGAACCGTCAGAACAATTAGGATGCAATATGCAAGATTCGGACAGAAGGCACACAAGCCAAAAAAAGGTTTATTGAGTTCACTCATTTTCTGCCGAACGTAGACCAGCATCAGCGTTAACACATCGGATACTCAGTTGCTTCGCTCGTTCCACGATTTTCGCCCGGTTTTTCCGGGCTACCGTATGGGCGATCACTGCAGCATGTGTACGGTGCTGCATCATTAACACCTCCAACTCCTGAGCAAAACATTGAGATATTATTCAAAACAAACCTTAACGTTGTGGATGAGAACATGTTTGAAGCCATCTGGGTGGATGTGTTTGGTACGTTTTGCACTCCCATAACCGACCTTCGGCATACGAACCTGGCCCTTGAAGCGCCGCCGGACACGGTTGTCGATACCTTTTGGTTTACGCCATTTATCACCCAGGCGTTTGAATAGATCGCTTTGATGCCGGCGCCAGCTCTTCCTGTGTTTCTTAACTATCTTGGGGGTGTGTAGAGGTCGGATAGCCATTCTGACACACAAAAGTAACAATGAACCCCAAGAAATTACCCTCAGTACCAGTGAACGTGTGAGCCCAAAGCGAGCGCCCAATCCTCCAAGTGAACTTAAACAAATCCATGCCCGGTGAAGTCGATTTATTCGCCTTATGTGCACTCCACAATGGGTGTTGGATAAATTGGTATCCGGCTGCAATACTTGCCCCATTTGGCCCGTGAATAACTTTCAGAATTGTACGACAAACTTGGCGCCTGATGCGACTTTTGACGTTCACGGATTGATACACAGGATGGAGGATTTAGCCTAAGCTACCCGGGTTGTATTTGTTCTTGTCATCCAGCGGCTGACATTTACTGAAAGTTGCAGGCGAAAAAAAGATGAGGCACTGCTCTTTAAGTTCTCAGCGCGGGGCAGTAGGCTTACCAGCGCGAGGACTCGCATACCAAAGCGTCTAATAGTGCGTTGAACTGGGTTCTAAACGTAGCGCGGACAACCATTGGAGGAAGGTTATTCCACGCACCAACTAACGGAAACGAGAAAAAAAATTGACTAACAAATGGGTGAACTCTGAGCTTGAAATCTCACCATGTCCCCACTGTGTATTATCTGGGTCAACGGTGAAAAAACTGCTGGCCCAACCCTGTTCACACAGGGCATAAGTAAGCATTAGGTCTCCTCGGATGCGACGATACTCCAGAGGAAACAGGTCGAGCCTAGTGAGACGCATTTCACTGTCCACGGATTTAAGGCCAACAACCATTTTCGTAGCAGCTGGTTAGACACGCTCAATGAGGGTTACGTCCTTCTTGCGTCCTGCGTAGACAACTTGGTTGCCGAGTTACTAATTTGTCCCCTTCTGACAATTCCATAAGACAACCTGATCGGTCTCTCATTGCCGAGGAAGATTTCACGTGGAAATTAGTTTTTAAGTGCATCCGGCGAGATTTTATATTATCCTTCATGGTGTAGCAAAGAGCAAAACCACCCATTGCGCAGGCCTCTTTCGACATGTTCCCAGTCAACTGGATATTGACTTGTGATTAGATAAAGGACTTTAGCTCTCTGATGAAGTTGGTTCACTGTAAGCGGGGGTCAGCACCATGTGGCAGATGGATTTGGGAAGATATCCACGAACGTTGGGTCAAATTGCGACCTCCATTGTTAGGTGGGTCGATGTTTATTCTTGCTCCTTAAGGTGGATGACTTGCTTGGACGTGGATGTGTGCTCCTGGTAGAATCTGACGGCGGTCGTTTCAGCCACGTTACTTTGGGCAGTGCGCAACAGATTTTGGTTTCGAATTTCCCCAGAAATCGATACCACGCATATCGCTTACGTCTTGGGTAAATATTTCTCGAGCGTCTTACTATAAGCATGTTGACATAATCTACACACCTTTCTTGTGGTGGATGTTATGTCCCTCGGGCAACCGCTCAAGGAAAGTTTCGTTGAAAACTAGCATTTTCGCACTGCACAGACCGATCATCTTACTCAAGAAGATACAGGGCGAGCGATATTGCATTCGGGCGCTGGATGTTATGACGAATAAAATGGGATCAAAAAAGAAGCCGAGAATGCAGTTGTTGGCCACAACCTAATCGTGCGCCACTTTTGCGTGCACCAAGCGATTGAGAAAAATGTGGTTCCATGGACATTTAATCATTTTCTTGCAAATTTTTTGACCACAGCGTATAGGTATTCCACCCCGGTAAATTAAGTAACATTTCACAGGATAATAGTCACGAAGATTTTACCTTAGTTCGCATATGCTACTGAAAACCGGTCCCCACTTTTCTTGCATATCATAGCTCAGTGACTGTTCATCACTCCTAATGAGCCCTTAATGCACGGCGGTTCGTACATTTCGAAATCTCGACAAGTAACCGTCTTCAGGGCGCGAAAGGGTGTTTGAAAAAGTGAAGAAAGCCGAAAGCATGTGATCCAAAGGCGCAGGGCATGATCCATGCGTGAGTATGAGATGCCAACCACCTACCACCGTCGCAGTCCCAGGAGTAAAGGGAAGACACACCAGTGGAGGACCTGCAGGCCATAGTGGACCAGCTGATCGAACAGCTTGCAGCCATGAAGACAAAATTGTGGGGACGCCCAAAGGAGCTGGTGCTACAACTGTGGCATGCCTGGCCAATAGAAGAGTCAATGTCGCCGTACCCGACTAGCTGCAAATAATAACTCTTTGGAATACTCCTTCTTTTCCGGGTGGGTTGCGAT
>SJOL01008062.1:360387-386010 GCA_004794785.1 Opisthorchis felineus | reverse complement strand
CCCTGCTGTATGCAGCAAGTAAGGCGACCCGGCTGATGGCACCACGCGACGGCCGATGTGGCATGAGAGTATGGTTATCTGTAAATGTCATGGTTGTACGAGGGCTGGGATACTGTCAGGGCGCCCACACCTAGACAGAAGGACGATTAGGGTCCTCAACCAAAGCCTTTGGCTCAAAGACCTAACCGCAAGGCAGCGGTGTTGGGCTGGAAATGCAAGTACATTACCAATTTTACGGAACACGTCGCCACACATGTTCCACCCCGCAACCTGGAGGGCCAGGAGACTGTGTTCGTCAGACCTCTACCCATTGACCAACCTGGTATGAGAGACTCTGCGAGTGTCACGGGACACCCCCCAGTATAGCTCACTGGGTCACTGAGGTGCGCAAACCGCCACACCACGGTAAGGTCCAGTCTCTTCGTGACGGATGTACATCAGTATATGATTACGAAAGAAAACCGTGCATGAAGGGCTGTTTTGCAACACTGAATAGTCCTCAGAATACCAAACAGGCGTGTGATAGACTTACTCTTTTGATGAATCGCCGAATAGTGAAATCCACATGAGTGTGTCGCGCGTGAAGAATACAGACCTTGGATTTGTTCGACAAGTCAATATTCCATACAGCTTCATCGTTTTACCCAACCCCAGTTTACTTAAGGTCCAGCTAGGATGAAACGCTATTCAATAATGTCATCCACTACCTTTACCCATTTATATTGAATAATAAAACTATCTTCACTAAGTGCTTCACGATCCAACTAACAGCGAGAGGTCCTCCTTTGCCTTCGCGGTCGCCCATTCTAAGTCAGTCTGTTTTCCGTTCACAGAAGTTCTAGCTGTCAGGCACAACTGGAGCAAATGTTACAATACCTATTTCACAGACACTTTAACTCTGTTCATCTGCGCAGCGTAATCATTACTCACACCTTGCTCCTTTTCCGTATACTTGCCATCCCATGCCATGCTAATATAGGACATTCATCCTATAGGCAATCACATGAAACTAATCTGTCATCGCTGGTAATTTCATAGAAACATTCATAGACTTATCGATTCTTCATCGCTTAGTGAACGAACCTGTCGGCTAGAACCACCACATGTTCACCCACGTGTTCTGAAATGCGGATGACGTGTAAGCGTGATTTCTCATTCTACCTTCGCTCGCGCCCACATTGACCAAATTTTATTGAAAAGACTCTCAATGCGCATGCACCCAATAACACCGTGCTGTGATTAACCGGCTAATGATTCCTTCATAATTGTCATACACTTGCCATTGTCTTAGTGGACCACCTGTCATTTTCGTATGTGATGAGTTCAAAGGATTATTACAACAGCAAATGGGCTTTTCGATTTCAAAGGAAGCCAAATATCGTCCTGGACCACCTCACCGTTCGAATATTAGGTGTTAGGATATTTGTTCTGCCTGTCAAACATCGCTCTTTGAAGAATGTCATCCAAGGACGAGTGTGATTCATATTGCAAATTGCTGGCCCCACCTGGTCCCAAGTGTAACCGTAGGTGTGTCTCACCGTCCGGCCCAAGAGACCATCCACTGCAACCTGATCTATACCATCAAAAGTGAACCATGCATTATAGTACACAATTCTGGCAAACTCCACAATTCATCCTCGAGGATGGCAGTGAGAAAAGAGTGGCCGCATATTGTGTTAATGGTTCCGTTAATATGTGCAGATATAAAAAGGGATTCGTCTTATCAGAGACGAGGTGCTTGCCAGCATAATCTCTCCTTTGTCTGTCTGCTTAACGAATTCGAAGCTATCCTTTGTGCCTTGGTGATAAATTACATTCGATAGGTTTGAGTGAATCCACAAACTATTTGGTCACATTGTGATGCGTTGAATTACTCACTGAAAGTGCGGGTCTCACGAGTTTGCCTAGTTTACGTGATTTGTGCCGTTACTATTTTGGGCTTTGATAAATCTAGGTAGGCACTGAAGGTATGGATGGCACATAGAGCCCATAAGCGAATCCATTCTGCAACTGTCGCAGTGAGTTCCCCCGTACCCTGGTGCTTCTAAAACGCTTCTTCAACTAAAGAAGCTACACCTGTCTCATAGGTATTATTCTTTTGTTGGATAGAATAACAACAAGTCCGCACATGTAAACAGGTCGCTCTCGGTGCCGATCGTTCATATGTGTTGCTGTGACTGACTTAGGCTAATCTGACTCGTCTTCAGGAGTGGCCTGGTAGCGTCAGCCAAATTAACCACAACATTTGAAGGCCCTTTAATCTTCCTGACAATGTGACAACAACCCGGTGTGCTTCTATGTAATGAATACCCTCTCACTAACGTGCTGCAACAATAGCTTCATACGGTCAAAGGCTGGCATACGATTTACACAAAGTGGGTTCTCAAACTACCGCCCCCAATTTTTGCGATCAGTTTCTCATGCGTTTCGGTGTTAGTCAATTTTATGAGTAGCTCAGAGGAAGAATAATTTCACAAGATGACTGTACTTCTCATCTGAGAAGACATCACTCAAGGAGCCAGTCAACATGTGACCGTGTGATGTGGCTTCCGCGATTGAAGGTGAGTGGCGCTATGTCCTGTCTAAGTGAGAGACAGTCACACTGCTAATCAGGCACTCGTGGTCAAACGGTTAAGTGTTCACCCACGTGGCGGAAGCTGGCGGATTCGAAACTCTGAGTTCCATGAGGTACGCACTGCTGATGATTCTCAATAAGAATGAAACAGATGTACAGTTCTCAGCTTTCCAGCATAGATTGGCTTCACTGATAGGACGAAATCTGTATTAAACTCTATGAAAGTTGCGAAGCCGATACACCGGTCGACTGCCTCTCTATCGTCAGTACTTCGGTTTTTCTTACAAACAACATTATCGCTATCTGGATCAATCTCCGAATCAATGAACTACGTCTGTACGCTGCAGATCTAGGTTCCGTTCTGGTCGGAGTTCATCCTTCTTGCTGAACCGGTCGGTTCCAGACAACTATTGTCTCAGTGGGTATCACATGTCCGACTTTTCGTGGCTTTAGATCATTCCCTTGTTTTTTATAGACTTCTGGATCGCTGTCCGGCCACAATCGGAAAGCCTTTGTCAATGAAACCCTCATAGGGAACACTCTTGGACAATTGGAAGTTGTTCACTCCGAAAACGTGTACGCTCTCTGGAGAGGGGCACCGAAACCGACTTTTCGTTCTCAATAAGGAGAAATAAGGACATGAGAACGTGTGCACTGTGATGTATTTGTCGTTGGGAGTGGAAATGTATAGCCTTTGCAGAATGCTCAGTAGAATCTCAAGTTCGTTAGGCACCCATGTAGGCACTTTGGAAATCGGAGCACCCTGCGTCACTGCATGACACAGTCCTTTTTTAGCCCCTCCACCTTGTTTGACACAAATAGCTGTAGGCGGATTCAGAAATTCAAAACACCCTGCGATGCTGAGTGTTATCTGTTAACGAATTCCTAGTCTGTGAGGCCATGTCAGGGATGCGAGTCGCTTTCGAAGTTGGACGTGGTCAACGTAGACTCGTTTATGGAATCACCAAACGTAACCCTGTCAAATAGTAGGATACGTAAAAATGACCCAAGCACCGCATGCGGCACGTAGTTTAGTCCTTCCGACTGCACCACTACCTTTCATTGCCGTTCATCTATGAAATATCTTCATGATTTTGTCATATTCAATGCTTTCCTATGTACGTTGTTCTCTCCCTGTTCCCGCTGAGCGAGAGTATTACCTTTCTGTGACCCCAACGTTTCTGTTGACGATTACCCTAGGAGTACCTGATAGCAAGAGACCATGATCCCCTGTCGTACCACTTTGGCAGTAGTACAGGCTTTGAGAAAGTAATAATCTGTCATAGGTGGCAAGCTAGTAAACAGAGGATAACACCTTATTAGCAAGGTTTCTTACTGCTCTGTCTTTTTTGCCATTGATTGATGATGGTGAGTAGACCACCATCTCCCTTCCTTTAACGGAAAAAAATATTCGCCTTGGCCATCTTGCTAACGTTTGCTTTGGGACTGTCCTGACTGACTGATCCTAACCATACGAAGAAAATAACGTGTATCTGTTGCACAATACTTCTGCACCGCTGTAGCTTAACTGACCTGTTATTTCCCCTTCGCCAATTACTTTAGATTCCAACCACAGTACGTTAACTTACAAGCGAAAGTCATGGAACACTATGCGTACCACGCTTCGGTCGCTTTATGACAGCAAAGAGCCAGTAATGTACTATTTGAAGGCTGACTTTGACACGTACATTATCATGGAAAACGTACGGTACATGCTAGAGCTGGAAGATCCGAAGGAACCATTTTTGTTGGGTCACGTTCATGAGGTAGGTTTGTCTGCTCTCTTTTGGATGTTCCAAAAATTCAACTGAATGATTTAACGTGCACATTTTCTGGCCTAAAATACCTGCACTCCATATCGCATTTCGGATGTGAAGACAGAGTCATCTGGATCTTCCAATATGATGACGTTCTTGGTCATGATTATCTGGGTGCCGACATTTTTGGGAACATCTAGCTTCTGCAATACAGTGAGGTGCAGTGAAGAATGTAGAGAGAGTGGGTTTCTGTGTCGGGCTCTGTGGTTTTTCAGACTTTCCCGTAAGTAGCACATCCGTAAATATCCGGATGTCAAGAATGGTTACAAAGAGCTCCCCTCATCGCGAACTCTCCAGTAAGGGCGACTTTTGTAGGAATTCTTAAGTTCAGTGGTAATCCTGTGATCCTGGAGGCCCATTCCCCCTGATCTAGCTTCGACCGACAGGACCTGCTTAACAACGTAGCATGTGAGTTATGCGTTGTACGAAGAAGGCAGACGGAAGATCAGTAAGATTTATTACCGTCTCAGTCTCAATACATCACATGCTTGGGGTGGTTTTAGGTGAATAGGATAGACTGAATGTCGTTGAAATGAAGAGGTCCGGTCAGGTTCACATCCGCGCCGACACGTTCACAGTGGCCAAAGTAACCAGATGTTTCGGCGATTTTTTAGCACACAGCTATTGTCAGCTCCGGCATATCTACTAAGGTCACCATTGATGGCTGTCAGAATCGTTGTTTAGCAGGTATTTGAGGTTTCTTCAGTTTGATTTTAAATTAGCTAAGCTCTCATCCTTTGTGTATTCGTTAGGTGGACCATCCACAAAACGGATTCTAACTAGACGGGGAAATCCTTTTATCAACGTTATCACAACCGAGTACGGTGACAACAGAATCAATAATGTCAAGCTTTTGCTAGATACCACCTCTAAAGCACGCTGCACTATGAACAGAATCAACAGTCCCCGTCAAAACAACCATCCTCTAGAGAGTGATTGATTTTGGCGCTCTCTAGGAGTGGTCGCTCTAGTAGAGAAATTCCCAGGTATTTCCTATTGTTTGAAGCTGTGGAAATTAATGACTGGTTGGCTATCCTGTGAAATCAGATAATGTATTGCTTCTTCCTAATAAGAAGCTCCCAAACCAGCAATATGGCTGTGAAGGAAGCACTGTTCACTTCGTACTGCTTTGTGCTGAGGGTCTTCCTTACAGGAGATAGCCGGATCACTTTTTGCTGTCCTAATCTTCCTAAGTAGACGTTGTGTACTTGCAAGCTAATCACCTCGCATTCCCCGATAGGTAGTTGGGATATAACCACTTTTTTCTTCTGTGTGCAGACTCTTGTTTGCGAACGATATCTTTTTGTGTCCTATTTTTCTGTAAAGAGTAATTATTTCCTAACCACAGGCGGCTACATACCCCATATAACAGTTTTTCTACTTCAACCAGCAGGTTTATCAAAGAGTTTAGAATCAATATCATTGTGGTTCACCTCTTATTGGTCCCCACACGTATCCAGTTAATGATTTCCTCTTTATACTTGTGTTCAGCGAAATAGAGTGGACACTCCTGACTACCTTGTGACAGCGTATACTTCACTTAAGGTCAACATGCATAAATTGAGTCTGAACATAACGTACGCAGTGTAGAAATTCATTCGACTGTGGTTCTCTCCTGAAGCTAAGCTGCAGTGCAGAAGTCATAACTCAATTCAAACCTCGGAACTCTCGCGCATACCTCGTGTCCTAAGCCATGACCTCTCTGGAGCTCGTCAACGCAATGTAACCTAGGCGATCTAAAGGTTTCTGTGTATTCTGTCTCTCCGTATGCTTGTCAGCGCTTTGGTTATATACTCGTTTGGCTTTCATTCCCGTTGTGTTTGCGTGCGTCCCTGCCTACCCACGAAGTGTGTAACCGCCCAAGACCATTTGTCGTTTGCACTACAAGGGTTGACACACCTGTCATCCAAGTCTCGTTGTTGGACGTATGCCAGCTCCAGATAGCTCAGTGGTAAAGGCGCGCATTCGCCAATCAGAAGGTCCATGATTCGAACCTCACCCCGGCATCTCGACAGCTCCTGTCTAGGCCTGGGTAATCCGGTAGTGTCTCAGCCCTCGTGCTTCTTTCGGGTGGCACGACATCTAGGCACCGAAAGGGCGTTACCTCCGACGGATTTTGCGCTACGTGTGCAAGGACAGCTATCGTTATTTTCAGTCTATGGTTTTCAGTACGACACTTGTTTCCCTACCTGAGCCTCGTGTGCCATGACGCAGTCTGCTCATTGAGGCACGTTGACCTCTTCAACCGATCCCTGGTCCTTTATCAGGGGTAAAAATTCAGCAGTTGACAGCGGGAGTGATGTGGCTAGTGTCCAGGTTTGAAAACGTATGTGTTTGCTTGAATTGTACAATTAACTACGGTTATCGTCTGTTATGAGTGTGGCTCATAACGAATAGGTTTTGTCAGCCGTTTAATGTGATACACTGCTAGCTCTATTCCCTCGAGATACCATCACGCTTTATCGTGCTTAGCCGTGTCAGTACTTTTCATAAGTCAGTTAGCTAAAATTCCCTAGGTTACTCGACAGACCTTAAATTGTCTGGATGACAACCGAAGATGACGACCTTGAGTCCTGAGGTGTGTGTCGCGCCTGCCAAAGGTGAAACATCTTGAAGCATCTTTAATTCACCTCCGGCTGTCGTTAAAATTCTGTAGAGACTATATAATGTCCCTATCGGATCATCTTTAGAATTTTCTACATGCATCTGAAAACTACCAGGATGTCGTAAAAAGTAAAGGGTGTTGATTTCGAACTTTTCAGCTCGTTGTACATTTCACCCGTCAAAGGCTTCTCATATCTAAACCAGGGGTCCTGTCGTACAATCTGACTAGAGAGATGAACTGGGAAGCCGCTGGTCGCTCATATGGATGAAACAGTTAGATTGGCTTGGGCTTCCCGGATCAGATCCTTCAGAAATACCAACTAGTTTAGATGATCTGAATAGTGCTACCATATAGCTTGATATGCACCCCATACCCGTGAGAATGGGTGGCATCAGACTCAGATGCCATGCTTTCAGATCAACGAGTCTGTGTTGGTAGCATTAATAGCCAGGACCTAGTCACGAGATTCGTGGTGCTCCTACACTAGACCTTCAGTACGTTCATCCCCAATTCTCCACTTATTCAGAAGGTTGTGACAATTCAGTCACCGAGCTTGTTAGGCTTGGATTTCCCCTCTTTACTTTCCCTATTATTGGTGGATAGTAGGGAACAACGTGCCCTTGCTACATCGCTTATAGCTGGGTAACTGCACTGGACTAAACCGATACGAAGTTAGCAAGAGTTGCTAGTTACCAGCTCGGCAAACCGGCTTGCTGACTTCGTAGTTTTTTTTCATGTTGGCACTCATCGTCAATTTCTGTGGTCATAACCATCGTAACCAAACGTCTGGTTCGTCTTTTAAACTGTTGTTGCTACAGTGGCTGGTGTTTGTTGAAAACCTGTTACAAAGTGCTGGCCCATTTTTCATATGTGGAGCCGGAATAATGCTAGGCTGATTTGACTCACTCCTGGTGAGGGCAACTATAGCGCTTGAGGTCATGAGACCTGTGGCAACTTAATTCCTTTTTCTTCTTAATAATAATACGGGGTGTTGAGCTCACCATTCCCTTTATTCCTGTTGGTTGTCTTCATCCGCCGTGTAGCACCATGCGCTGCAACATAACTACGTGAACTAGCTTAGTTTTACCGTACGGTGTATCTCCTAATTGGGGAGTAGCTGTGCACTCCTCTCGTGAATCTTGTGAGAGCTCATCAGCATTCTTTCTTTAAGGGTATTTTCAATCTGAATTTGAAGTAATCCCAGAGAAACAACCACGGGTTAAAAAGCATTCGATCTGTTTTCGGAAGGACCACGCGCGAGATAGGGCTGACCGGAAACGCCTTTATGGATAGGATAGTGACCTCCCTTTTTTGAGATGTTCCCAATTATTACTATGTCCTGTACAATGTTCGGTTTTCTACTTTATGGTCTGTATTTTCTTCCCAGCCCGGTCCTTACGGAGATAAAATTTCCAACAGCGTTGGTTATGTGCTGTCCAAGCAGGCTCTGGAATTGATCGTTACCCAGGGGTTGGATAAAAAACCTGAGTGTGGGGAAACTGATCGGCGTGAAGACGAACAGATAAGTAAGTTTCCATCTACGTCATTTATTTGCTGGTGAAACGTTGTTTGGTCTATCTTTTCATTTATTATTTCGAAACAAGGTTGATTGGATTTCTCATAGCTTTTTTCTAATTATTTACATAGCAATAGCAGTACTGCTAAGTGTGCGGTTCCCCAGCTGTCTCTCGAGGTTCTCTTCCCTCAAGAAACTGTCGAGAAGACTTTGGGGCACGGAATTTACCCTTATTCTGATTTTTCCTCAAGAAAACAGTCCTCTCGAAACCGGAGACGAGAAACGTTCCGGGTCCCGGAACTCCTCAGTTATTGATCCAGGTTTACTGCACTTTAAATGTTGCATCCCCGGGACAGCGTTGGACTACATCAGTTTTTTATTTTCGATTTTAGAATGTTCTAAGAGTAACAATGCCGGAAATCCTCTGAATAGTTTTCCTTACTCATTTGCTTGTTTAACCTCGTTTCATGTGACCCCTTACGTAACTACGCCACATTCAAATGTGGTGCTTTGGGACTGTAATTCTTCCCCGCCAACATCGCATTTCTTCGTTTCTTCTGCGAATAACTTGCTGCATCAAATCTGTTTAGATACCAAATGATTGCTCACCATCAATTATCCTACCACAGTCAGCCTCCCAAAACTAACGGATTGACAGATGTGAAACTCCAACTGGGCGTAAATGGTTCACTAGTCTGTTAAACAGTCCCTCGAAGCGACTTCCTGAACATACATCTAGAAAGTAACTTAGTTTAGTCCTCGAGTTATGGCTCACCAATGCTGATGCGAAACAAAAGCGGACAAAACAAACATGTTTCCACTAAAGGTTTATTCGTTAGTTCACCCGACTCAACCGACTACCAGAGTTTTCATCAGCCCTAAGTCACCCGAGCCCATTTTCGTAGGACCATTAAGGAAATGACTTCTCCGTTTAATGTGAGCGATGTCGATCTACCTTTTCCATAGTAGCTCACGACGGGGTTCCGGGAAATTTTGTGTCGAAAAGGTTTCGCTTTTGACACAGGTTTCCTCAGGCCAGGTGGCTAAGTTCCAAGCTTTTCCGAAGCGATGACTTCTCGATCGATTCAAAGCGTTTTCCGACTGCTGAAACTAATAAGGGATTTTTCCATTTACAATACGTTTGAAGAGCTGTATTCATCTGTTCTTGTCTCGGATACTGAGGGCATAACGAAATAAAAAGCGCTTCAAAGTTGCTTCGGATTGGCCTTGGAATCCAGTCCAATTTACCAGACAATTTGGTCACAGTTTTGGGCGTGCAATCAAAGCACTCATTAGAAGTTCAACGTTTATGCGCAGGAGCTGAGCGAGTGGAGAACAAAATAAGTCGAAATTTTTGCATGCTGAAGTTTTATGGTGAAGTGGGTTGGACGTGACAACCGAAAGCTTGACTGCGAATCGGCAGTACACACGATCCGACTGGTTTGAATCTCAGCGACCAGCAGACACAACTTGGTGGAATTTGGGAACATTTTAAGAAAATCGACTTTTTTCTGGCGATATATTTCAAAGCACTAATTGTGTAAAGAACGTACAGGGACGGTTTCATAAACCGCTGGTTAAGAACATCCTACAGAAGTCGACTTGCCCCAGAAATAAGCGGAGTCGACTGTCACGTTGAACGGCTGATGTCGTAAGTACCGCGGATACACTGTTCTCCACAGTGGGGACTGGCTTGGTTTTAGGTTAGCTTAGAGTAGTTTCACGGCACTATTTGAAGTACGTAGCGTCAGTAACGAAGCTGGAACAGAGCATGAGACAGTCTGATTACTCGATATTCATCGGACCCCCGGCGATTGCCGTTGTTTCCCTTGTCATATTACAATGTATATTTGGAACGGATAATTTGTTTGTTGTTTTATTTGAGATTAGCCAGATGACATAAATAGCTCGTTCAAAATGAACGAGATAGGTTAGTACGACAGCTGACCATCAATACGTCCCCACTATATTCACTAGCATGTTTCAGTCAAAGATGTGCTCTGTCATATATTAGTCATATATGGTGTTTTGGTGATCTGCACGAGCCACCATAGTCTTTGGTTGATAGCGTAGTTTTTATGGCATCAATGAGAGCTGCTGGTCGTGCTGATATCCAGTACCCATTCGATTTCGCCGGAGAGCCGCAACCCCAAGAGCTGTGAGCAAACTCTAACCAAATGATCATTATTCTGTAGGCTTTTGAGCTAACTCATTTCGGCGGTGTTGAGCTATGGGGAACTGTTGAAGGTGATAAAATAATCGGCCTCCAGTCAGTCTAGGTGATCCGGAAGAAAGGTGAATTGATATTCTTGCTTGCACGATGGCCTGTTTAGCATCAAGTGCCACACCAACGACAGTCTTGAACTAAGGGCCGCTACCGGCAGGTAATTGCCGCGTGGTCTCTTCCTTGGGTCCGAATTGTAGGCACGGCAGTCACCTACCGACTGCACACCATTGCTCACGTCTGTTTCAGTTTCAATACTCGGACATCATCCTCTCTTTTTATTGTAGCCTTTAATGTTCGAGCCCTTAAGGTAGCTGGCCAATGAGCTGCTAATGCGGGTATTCCTGGTACTTTATCAGTTGCAAAGAGTTCAGATATAACATTAGTTGCTGGCTATTTCAGTGCACAAGTTTGGCGCCTCAGTTCGTCCGATACACGAATTGGTAGCATATTTGGTTTAGACCCAAGGGGTAATGATAATGATGAAAGTCTTATAAAACTTTGCAGTGACCACCGGTTGTTCGCCAGTGGTACTGGGTTTAGATGCAGTGGGCACCGTTGTGGTACCTGACATCCACATACTGTTAGGCAACCCTGTAGCTAACTTGATCAAATGGTCATTAGCTACCAGTGACGAGGCTCAGTGCTCGATTTTCCGGAGCGCATATGTTGTTTCAGATCATGCCGTTTTCTGGTGTAGATTTTCACTATATCTCTCGGATAAGCCCAACCACAAATTAAGTAAGCATATCAAAACCGACTGCACAACTCCTTAAAAGTGGCACCCCCCGAAAGCACCAATCCTAACTGAGGAGAGGTACTAACTACTATATGTGACCATGGAAACCCCGGATGGGATGTTTTAGATGCTCACACTGGCCACTAAATTTCAAAACTCACTTCTTGATGCAAGCAGTTGTATCGCTTCTGGCCGCAGCATAATTCGGCTAGATGGTCCGTTGGGCGTCAACTCAAGCAAACCATGTATGCTGATGTGGAGGGGTGGTTGAACCAGAAAGCTCAAGGAATGGGAGGAGTGAACCGCAACTGTTTCGGCCAATCCGCCCGACAGGACCCAGATCAACTGAAAGCTCAGAGGTTTTCAGCAATCCAACAAATAGGATGTTATGTCGGAACAATATACTTCGATAGCCCATGTATCGTACCAAATAAAACGAAGTTGACTTTGTGCAGCAAATGCAGTTGAAGAGTGCCGTAAACGCGAGATTCAACTGGGATTCAGTTGAGCCTCCCTTTAGCACCAACTTAGTTTGCAATGGAGAGTGTATTTCGCCTAAAGGCTCTACTCATCAGTGACGTTTACATTCAGTCAAAGTAAGTCTAACGGAGATGTCGTCCTTTGAATGAGGTCACTCTATGCAAAAAAGTCGATAAGTACTGTACTGCTGTGTCACCCCCATTGCAATCCGAAAGGGAGACTGATTGAGCTCCAGCGGATATCCAACTTTGTCTTAGATTAACATCTAATTACCACCCATCCAACGGTACAGTGCGTATCATTTATTCTGATAAATCCTTCCTTTGAGCTCGTAATTAAAGGACCACATTTCTACGTGCATTATCAGTTTGTCTCTCAGTTACTTGAGCAAATCGAAGTGAATAGGAACATAAAGCTCGATCCTAATCGGTGTCTTGCACTTTTCATAGATTATTATCCTTTAAGCGCCAACATCCGCGTTTCTTTCTTCAGTGCGCCATCCACTATTTTTTCAAGTACATTTGCATCGGGTTAACACCATGTTCGTATTACTTTATCCCATATCATGGCTCCGTAACACCCAGGCCTGTGTGCCGAAGCCATCGGGGTTAAAGTACGGGACAGTTTTGATTTTCTCGGCAAATCTCGCTTCAGCAATGTGACAATCAACGACCTTTTGGGGCCCTATCCAAACAACACTCCTCGTTGGTATCCTGAGGAATCCGACTATACTTTGCCAAAATACGATCTGCACAAGGTAAGGTGCTAGCTAGCATTCGTTGACCCTTCGTTGTTGCCTCGTCGTTTTTTCAACGCTCATTGCTTCTGAACGCTCGAGAATGGGAACAAACATTTGTTTTTGCCAAGTACCGTCGCAGAATTTCGGATATTTTGATGATACGATCCCTAAGATAACCCCGCAGGGGCCATGAAACTTCTTGATAGGAGTCCAAATCGGACTCGATGTTGAGTTAAGATGTACTGAGGGGCTCCATTCCAGTAATCGGACATCCTTTATAACACCTAGGCTTCACACCAACTTATACTGAGGGTATTTGGCCAGTCACAAAGCACGTTCACTCAATGTGGCACCTGATCATGTTCTCGTCTCATCAAATTGCGCAAAAAAAGCGGAATCGTCTCTGAAACCGTAAGCATAAATGGAAACATTCCTTTACGAAACCTATTCAAAAGGAGCCTCTTCTCTGAGTCTACTGCACCTGGAATGTTCGTTTGAGGCTATCTGCAGTTGCAAAGCAATAACTTAGCTGTCAACTCTGTACGTAAACTTCAGCAAAAGTTACAATCCGCAGTTTTGTCGGCTCAATTCATTTTTCTACGTAACTCCTGTCTACCACGAAAACCTGAGAAAAAAGTATATCAGCTATTTCTGTCCGGCCAATCTGACCGAATTGGGTAGAGATTCTGAAGACAGTAAAATAAGTGAACGAGTGGAATTGATTCTTAGGGCGCGCCGAGATCTCAAACGGTTTGGTATACTTTTGTCAAAGTCCCCGGCTACTCAATGAAACTCGAGTTCGAACCCAGCCACCCAAACATAAGGCGATGTTTTTCGTACGTACCATCTGGATTGTTCAGAAAAACACCTCGTTAGCATATAGCTTGGGTAGCACTCATATTCCTCCATACCTGCTGACAAATCCATTCTTCTGGCTTTTTTTTTGAAAAAGTGGCTGGAAGAAAAAGGCATCCCCAACTTAGTCATGTTCTGTATGGTTATTCAAGGTATTGAGTTAAGTGAACGTGAATCGACCAGTTTGGAAGGTTGTCTATGGTTACTTTTTTTGATGTACTAAAATTGTTTTGATGCGCCAAACGTCGTCCAGTATTATACCGTTAGCGAGTGCTACGTACAAGCATATATGTGCATATCTAATGAGACGATAATTGTGAATTCTGTAAACAATACTGTAAACCTCTCAAAATGGCATAGGTCACCGAGTTTACAGAAGCATTTATGGAATCACAGTGTATGGATTGTTTGTGAGATTGTTTATGCCTGTCAGTCCACGCCTTACACCCAATCTGGTCTCTTGGGAAAGCGCTCAGAAAACACATGTATGTAGTATTTGTAGCACACCGATTGTAAGACGCAGAATTAAGGCGCAAGAAACTGCGGTGGCTACGGCTTCAAATAAGATATGTGAGGCCTGTCTACTTAGAAATAGGAGGAATGTCGGTTTGTCTGTACGTGAATTTTTCACAAAGCCATTCCTTCTAAAGGTTGATGAAAATAGAATTCATTGCTTTAGATATTATCGGGACTTAGTTGGGTGGGCTTTTCAGCATGCTTTATTGCTCTTTGGAAGCTTGTTACAACGTCGAGGGTCTGTTCAGTTTCCTCAAAGTCACTGTATTCGTGATGTCCCCCCAGCATTCCAGTCAATGCTGACACTGTGAATTAGCACCGAAAGTATTGGAAAATCTATTACTTTGTTCTCAATAAATTAGCTTTTCCGTTACACCCGGGAGCATAGGTGGTGGGGTAAATTGTATTTGGAAAACCTCAATCTTTTGTTTGCTATACAAAACTAGGGACTTCTCAATTTTGGTGTTAACTGGATGTGACCGTGTTTACTAGGGACAAAAAATCCATTTGTCCCTGTGTATTTTCCAGCGTTTCAACAAATTTTCTTATTCGACCACGAACTCATCTAAATTTCGAAAATGACAAGTCGAGGGTACATCTTGAGAGAAAATAATAAAAGGGTGGCATAGTTTTTGGCTACTCGAAATTAATATATCTACCCGTCCAACGCTGTCTAATGCAGCACTGTGTATTCCTAATGAGTGCCTACAATTGGACAATCCAAGTGGACGCGACTCGACTCCAGAAAACTCTTATTAATGTCAAGACCCATGAAACTCTGAAAAGCTTGCGTCAAGCCGGAACCTCCCTCTGATGCTGTCCAAGTAGGGCAACATACTATTCACATTCTTAATCCTATTATGAGCGAGTTTGCATTGATCTGGTTTGTTTAAACTTTACAGAAAAATTGCCCGAAATTCGCTCGCGATTATACAGACCCATAAATAGTTCAGTGACATAGACGTAAAAGCATCCTGTTGTGCGGTGATCCATGAACCAATTCCACAAACCCGACGCACTGGGTGTCCACTCTAATGCGTATTCATTTGTCAGTGATATTTTGCCTCGAACGACACCTAAAACAGAATGGACTAGTTTGGAATTTTAATCAACAACACAATACCGCAGTTTCTGCGGTGCATCGGGTGTATTAACCCGTACCTATCGCTTTATTATTGTTTTCGGTGGAGCCATTTGTTCAAACGCACTTATTTACTGATTGGTGCAGTGAAGAGTGAGAACACTTTCATACTTTTGCTGTGCATCTGACCGTGTTACTGCGGTCAAGATCAACGACATTATCGGGTCTGCCTTGAAATCCTGTGTCAATTACCACAGCAACACAAACGCGGGTTATAGAGCACGACTCCCCCATCCCGGAGATGGACGAATTTTGCGGTCTTAAGTGGTCTGCTCGATAACACCACATCAAGCAATCCATAGGCTGATATAGACGGAACTAGAACAGCGAAGACTGTGCAATCAACTAAGGGAAGGTCGCGATCAAAAACGCCTGTATGGCATCTGCAAATGGAGGTAGTAGCTTGAAAAGATTTGAAGAAGCAAAAAGCTTAGCTGTGATGCCTAGTGTTAAGTGGTCGACAAAGAAAAGTCGCTGCAGGCTCACCAATGAACTATGTCCCCAACTGTGCCCAGTGGATTTACCAACAACCATGACAGTTTCTGAAACAGTAGACAAAGAAACAGAGTAGTTAAGACACTGATCCGCGAAGAACTCAGTATTACTAATTATTATAGGTTCAAAGTTACCCAGAAAACACGTATGTACTGTGCACATGCGGCCAAGCAGGTCTGCTTTGTAAAGGTACGTATACAAGTCTGATCACATTTTCAGGCATCACACAACAGACCTCTGATGTGTTGACGAAGAGACACGCACGCGTGCAAACTGTCGAACACATCCAGCCAACCACTACGCTAATAATAACCCTAAAAGCTACAAAATGAACACGATTTCATTCAGACACTTAGCCAGCTGAGCTGCACAGAAACCACATTTAGTGAAGTGTTTGGTGATTGTAAAAGACACCAAGATAGCCCTCACTTTTTTCATCCATAACCTTGAGTTCGACAGCGTCACTGATCTTACAAGGGTTAGACCTCTAACTTTCGAGGGATTTTCTATCTCTAATAAGACGGGCTGCAGAATTGGTCGTTGTTCTGTTCTTGTTTTTTATGATGGATTGAACTGGAGTTTCTCAAATGCAAACGTCTTCGTGATTGTTTTTGAACCTTCTTCAGTTTTGCTTCGTCGCGTAACTTTCACTTTCACCTTCAGAGTCACTGCTTTCCGATCCCTTGAATTCAATATTGCACCTGCTAGAAAATCTCACAATACTGATGAAATCCTGAGTTGAAGTGACCGATAGGATCGAATCCTACGTTAACTGAATACTATTCATCAGCTACATCTGGTGAGGCCGACGGGAATCCTGTGAATGCACTTCGCATTACTGACTCAACTGCGTTGTTCACCATTCTGATGCAATATTGCTTTCACCTCACTTACGATGTTGCTGTAAGCGTAACCGATGGTCAGTTCTTACTGGCTGTGGGGTTGAAGCAATCGAAAGATGCATACACTAAGCAGCTTCAGGCAGTATGTGCAAGGTTTGTCTCGCTTATAGCTGAGGGGCTGATCGGGCCACCTAGTTGGACATACGCATCAATGCCCGCTGCCTGTCTAGTGATCATCTCTCTGTGCATATCTATGTGAATTTGCTGTCCAGTTTTGAAGTTTAGTAGCACAGTTCGATCTTTGTTAATCGAGCAACAAAATTCGCACAAGTCAATGTGAAACCGGTAGCATATCGGATTGCAGGGGTTGTGTGTCACATTTCGGATATGAACTTGGCAGCAAAGTTTACGAAAACACTTCAAGAATGCAAACATCGATCGTTCGGAAGAACGAAGGCAAGTAATGTGATGATATTACCTTGAAAGTTTGGGACAGTACGTACATGGATATATCCGATTTTTCGTGAACATCAGTGGTAATGTGGTAAGTCTTCATTGAGAACTTCATTCGTCAACGTAGTATAGCCTATTCACCCGAAAATCGACAGTCCCGTTGCTCTTTTTGATCGACCCCAAGATATCGGAGCAAATTTCGCGCGCAGTCGAAATGTGTCTCGACCAACCTGCGAGACTTGATGTCACATTTACCCGGCTTACTTGTCGTAAAGGTTATGAACCAATGACGCGACTTCAACGGTATGTGTCGGTGGTGAAGCGGAACCAAGGGCAACGAATCGCTCGACAATTAACTTCGAAAAATTCGTATACCACTCAAATAGGAGCGAACAAACCCACATACTTGGACTGAAACGTAGATGCTTCTTGAAAAACCTATCTACCTTCATCACTGCAAAACATCTTTACACGTAAATTGTCATTCCGCAGAGTGACGCTTGACGTAAAGCCAACGTGCCTATCCTATTTCGGTGAATGTCATTCGCTCACGTGTTGACAACCGCAAAGCACCGGCAGTGTTATATTGCAACGTCGTGTGTGAACTGGTAACGCCCAATGGAGTGTGTATTTTGTTGACATATATTTTCCTTTCAAACCAGAACGAATTGAAGGAATATTCTCCACGGATAACCCACCGGTTACTGTTTTCGGGTTTCCTTAACAGGTAATCACACAACGCTCATTTTACGTGGAGATATGTTGTTAGTGCTCTAGTTGTAATGTAATTAAATTGATTAACAGAAGGTGACAAGCACTAACAAATGTCTGTTTTACCAGAATGATGATGAATACAATAGTTAGGTGCACTTGATAAAAATAGATACAATGCGAAAAGCGGAATAAGCCAAACAGTGACTTATCATTCGAGGACAGCTGTTGAGAGTTCCTGAGTGAAGTTCCGGACGCGGGACGTGTCTTCTCTGCAGTATAGCTGCTACACGTGTTCCGTAGTAATCCGTGGAGACTTATGGAGCTCGGTTGACTTCCTGTCCTGTGCGCGCGTGTGTGTGTTGGGCCGAGTTGTAGTGTGAAGAGAGGGGTGTCCCTTTGTGTTTGATACTTGCACGAACATGAATACAACTTGACCTGATGTGTTGAAGTTCGTAAGCCTGGCGCGTGACGCAGGTGGTAGCCACGTAAACAGAAATTGATGGGAAGTTGTGGTGTACATGTTGTCGGCTAAGGTTGCAAATGGGACAGGAATTGTCACGTGGTTTGAGTGTTTGTGGCGCGTGATCTAGTGAGCGACCGCTACAATGTCACTATCCACGCTTAGCTGTTGATGATACGTCAGCACATGCATCGATTTGCTGACGCCCAAGGCCCATAGGCGTTTCTGAGCAGCTAGTCCCTATGCCAGAAATTCCACAACAGTCTGTGCGCATGCGCCAGTGCCTTCGCACTAAATGCATCCCTCGCACTTAGTCTCACAAGCCTATGACAGCTGGTCAGCAAACCACTGTGCTCTTCGATTGATATGCTTGCCTTCGCAGGTTATTAACTACCGTAAGACGAGGCTGGTCATGCAAGAGACAGTGTACAAGCTAATAGTCCACAACTATACGATGGTGAAGTCAATCAATCATCCTTATGATGGTGTGGTATCTTTCGTAGCCTGTTCCTTGGGGCCTAAGCTACACTGTACAACGTTGAAACTGCTTCAGGCGACCCACCGACCGTGGGACCGTTTGTGGTGAAATTTGAAGTGCATGTGTTAAACTAGGTTTTGTATAAAATCGTTTAAACTCAAGCACACAGTTTCGGGCAGAAAACAGTTACGAAGGTTGAACAGGAACACTCTGTCCCTGAAACAGTTTAGGATGTTCACTTTTAATCTGTGCCGCGTCATTGTCACACTAGAAGGACGGTCGCACACAATAGGAGACGGGGATACAGGCATATCGAGTATTGCTTCACCGCGCACACCTTCGGCCGACATTGGTCCAGTATTTCTGATCGGCTCATGTGTATCAGTCACTGACCAAGCGGTCCACATCAGCACACCTTCGTGAGGGCCAGGTGGTGACCTTTCATGCCTTTTACCAATGGTCCACGCACGCACTTGGAGTATCCTCGTCTTCCGACTCAGCGCTCGCATCTCTAACACAACACAATTTATACCCTTCGAAAGAGTCTTCCACTGAGCATGTCATGTTCGACCGATTATGAGATAACCGTTGGTAGGTGCAGTACGTGCAGTAAGGCACCGGCCCTTCCTCGAACTAGGTCAGTCGAAGTGGTTTATATGCTGGCAACATGGTTAGACATTGATGGGAATCGTAAACAACAATACAAAAACCATGAACCAATGGCCAGTGAGATGCAAGATGACGGGGTCGGACGTTGAACCTTCATCTCCTAGACAGTGTTGTTCACATTCAATCCGAAACAGTCATTTATTTTTGGCACACGCTGCAACCTTCAAAGTGTAATTTGTTCAGTCGGAAAGCATCGATGGTCTGCGAAGATGACGTTGATGGCAATTCTGTTTGCTCGTTAGTGCTCGTCGACTGCAGGTTGCACTCATTTCGCTTTTGCGTGGAAGCATATGATCAGTATGTTTACGCACGATCCGACCATCAGACAGCTGCAGTTTGGTGTTACTTTCAGAGGAACTGATCACTGTTACTGGCTGCCAAACTGTTTAGACAGTATCGGGACGGTTCTCCGTGCATATCTGCTTGGTGTAATCCCATCCTGGCGGATAGGATTTCTCGGTCGAATGGGAATTCTGCCAGTGGTCCAACAGTGACCCTGACAGAATCGGGATCTTGCGGTAGACAAACAAATTCTGTGCAATCTAGCTTCCAGGTCCCCAATATCCTGCGAATCTCGTTTCGATCAGCCACACAATTCGTTCTGCGATTCCCACCCGGTGCATGATGATAAGGCACAGACTGCACGTGCGGTACCCCATTTGTGTAGTGATGCGAGTTACTTATCGATGAATGGGTCTCCGTTGTCATTGCAAGTAGTTTCCGGTACACCAACAACATTGCGAATAACAATCACTGACATTGGCGTTATCGTGAGCAATTGGATGTAAGTCAGTCAACTTTGAATAAGCATCAGTTACCAGTAAGCTTATCATTCCATTTACCGGACCACAGTAACTTAAATGAAGCCTTTGTCAGGTTCTGTCACGCTAACTTGGATGGATTGGACTGGCCGGGTTTTGACGCCTCTGCTTTTGACATGTTTGCTCTGTTGTCTCTATACCGTGGTCAGTATGTGACACTGTGACAACTCTCCATACTATACAGCTCTCATGCAAATTTACTTCATCCCTACTCGTAAAAAACGGTCTCAAACTGTTAGAAGCTCCACCCGGTTAACCCATTCCTAGGAACCGTTTTACCGCGGATAAAAGTCGATCCTGGTTTGTTATTTGCTGAGTATTTTCATCTTACAATGATGTGGTATCCAGGTGTTGTATCAGGCTCATCACCTCTGGCACCTCTATCGCATTCGTCTTAGTGGCTAATGGAAGGCAACTCAATGCGTCAGCGGTGGTGCTTTTCGCCGCCCAAACTTGATACGGGTTGTATTTATATGCTCTCGGGAGAAGCGCTCATCTTTGCATTCTTGGATTGCTGGATTTCTTTGGTCTCTCTTTACAAGGTCAACAACGGTTCGTGGTCCGTGTGTATTTCAGACGAGTGACCCCAGATGTATTGGTGAAACGGCGAGTATCACAAGTGGAATCCCTTTATGTAGTTGGGAATAGTTCTTTTCCACAGGTGATACAAAGTCAACTGGTCGAAAAAAGCCATCTTCTATTCGGAGAAAGTGCCGGGTGGGGACACCGGACGAATAAACAAAGCAAGCCAAAAAGGATGATGTATGTAGCAGTTGTTTGGCAGGATCATAAAGTGTCACATTTAGGTTTGCCATACGGGGTGCAGGGTATCTGTCCAAGATGACAAGCGGGTTAATCGTGTGCTTGTTGGTGTGGCTTCTGAGAGATCTATCCGGTGTATCCTGGCGTCTGAGCCTCATCACCCTTGGATCGCGGATCATCTATTGAACACAGTGCCCTAAAAAACCACGGTTGATTGGCTGGAAAAGGTCTAGTATTTGCTTCCAGTTTATCCAGTTTTGCAAAATTCGCATCATGTTCAGCCCGCTCGATGCACTTCAGGTCCTGCGCCACTTCACTCACGAAAAATTCTGCAATTGATGCATGATAAATATACTAATAAAAATAGAACACCCGTTCAGTTGTAACACCTAGCTGCCGTGCCATCCGAAGGAAGCACGAGGTTTGTCAAGCAATCGGTGAGTTAACTATTAAGATTGAGAGAAAAGCCACAACAAACCTACTGGTTAGATGACATCGCCGTGTCGATGACTATCCCCAAATAATGACATGGTGAGTCTCTGATAATCTGACTCTGTGGACGATATAAACCGTTTCGGCTAAGACCTGTTGCTATGGTCTCCATCCTTCCCCTCCAGGTCACGCGTGTCCTATCTTGAGGTATCTTCCAGCCGTAATTTACCTCATCGAACAAGGCGCGGTCGGGTAATCGATCACATGGCATACTAAGCACATGACCAAGCCAGCGCAGTTGGTACAGCCGAATCAAGTCACCGATTAGACAAACAGCTCAGTTATTATTCAAAACCATTCATCGCACTTTTTCACTGCTAATCCGATGTTGTCACATTACACGTGCAATGCTTCGATGGCGCCAAGGTTTACACACAAGCAGTCCTCAAGATGCTCGGGCTTCACAAGCATTAAGCAGCACTGGACCCACTGCCATGTTGTAGACCCTGCCTCTCCTTGGTAGGCTAATCAACCAAGATGTTTAATTTAAAGGAACACAGAACGGACTTTTGCAACTGTGGAACTCAATTCATCAGCAGTGCTGTTATCCAATGTGATACAACCACCCAGGCAAGTCATTCCGTCGACTGTCACCCCCAACGGACGCTGATTTTGCTGATGACCTAGGAAGGACATCCTCTCCCAGACTTTCATGCGCCCATACGTGATAAAGTATAAGGCTTGGAGAAGTGAACTGGCATGCAAGTGTTCGGGACACCTTTGAAGAACGGATATCGCCACAAATCAACGCGATTGACTGACTGGAACACTGAATTCAGACCCGAGAAGATAACAACAGTTGACCTTCCGTATCTCTAGCAGTGTTGAGAGATTGTCTCAAGGTAGAAATGTGGGCAATGCATCGGCGACCGGGACTGAAATTTGCTTGATTTTTACGACTGTGCTTTTCGCGAGTGCTGATAGTTCTGTGTAGAATAATGCCTGTTTGCAACCTAGAAGCGGTGGTGACTAGACGTGTATCCAAACAACTCTTATATTTAGACCTGGCTCATTCTGAAAGCCAGGAACGATAAATCTACTGTTCCCCCGGAACGTCCTCCACCTTCTTAGTGCACCTCTTGAGTTTTGTCAGACTGTGAACGAGCTACCTTCCCCATCCTCAGACAAGGCAGATAGGGGATAGTGATATGAGGTTCATTTTCAACTTCATATTTGTTTGGAATCGGACTGTTCATATCACTGGCTACTGGTGCGGTGATCGCAGTGCTGAGTATCTCAGGCTAGCTGAAGCGTTCTTTGGAGTGTTCCGCCCAGTGAAAGCTACGGCGAGGCTTGAGATTGTTTTTTTAACAGCCTTTCTTTGTGATTACTTCGCTGTTAGACGGTTTCCGTAGCTCGATGTTACGGATAAGTTGGAAAAGAGTTCGACTGTTTCCAGTCGTTGCCACTGTCGCCATTTCTTGCGCTTCTTTAGCTACCACATGTTGTGGTCGTTCGTGAGACTGTGGAGTAATTGTTGTTTCAGGTATCTTGCTGAATCGTTGTCTCGATCTGGAACGTGGATCACCGTAAAACTAAATTTGAATCCGGATGCACATAGTCAAACGCCAAAGCCACAGCGTCTTGAATTTCAAGTCAGTCCTTATTCGGCCCACTGGCTTGTTTCCTGTTTATGACTAGTCCATACAGCTGCTATCTGTAGGCTCCCTTGACGATTGCATCTCAAAGTGGACTATTTTTTCTTGGCCGCAGGTAACCTAGCTGCAACACGGTCATGAACTGGGCACAATCTGTGTCTAGATACAAGCATCCCAGAAAGAGTGATAGTCTTCAGCGAAAGGTCGTCATCTACAGCTAATTGCTATGTGGTCGATCTGCGTGATTGGTCGGTTACGGTTGGAAGGCGCCACCTCAACTTACAATTGCTCTTAGTACGGGAGCCTGCTGTACTTTGTTTGGCTGCTATCTTTTTTTGGCCTATCTGCAGCGGTGCACCTAGAAGAACGATGTGTCAGCCTGCTTAGTCCTCAGGATCATTAAAACGCACAAACCCAACTACCACGTCAATATGGCAGCTACAAATCAGAAGCGCTGTTTTCGCTCTTGAGTGGCACCGCACTTCATTGCACGATAAAAGGCGGTAACACCACAAACGGGCTCACGTGAAGAGAAAGCACTGAACTGCGGGTGACGACGATCTCTTTCTTCGAAAAAAATTGGTTGATCCAGTGAGCACTCAAATCCCCACTGTGAACCTCCCCTTAGTGAGCCACTCGCTGTCACTGGCGCTCCCTATTAGGGCGGACCGTTGTGATGACTCGGGTGTTTTCCCCTGCCAGTAATTTGAGGTAACTAGGTGAGTAGGTTCTATACACACTATCTACTTTGGTGTACAACTAACGTCGTAGGTCTTTCCGTATGAAAACAAATGAATACAGAGTTTTTGCCTAAACTATTGGAAAAGATTAAACTACAGCATCTGTTGACAGTTCGATTTATTTTTTCGTTGAATGTATCCTCTTATTACCAAACCGGCAAATCAAACGCTCGCTACTCCTACTCAAGGTATCCAGGCCTTACTTAACTCGACGTAAACTTTTCCGTGATTTGATGATAGTATGTTGCCCCATCTGTTTACGCAACAGTTTTCGTTACTTTGTCCTCAAACCACCTAAACTATCTCACAAACGCATCATCTTCCGACGCATATTTACCCAATCCGTTTTACAAGTTTTCTTCCACATTTCTTCCCATTGCGTTCCATCTAGTTACCTGCCAGTCCGTTTCTGGTTAGCTTTTCCGGGATTGAAGCCACCATGATGTATGTATTGGAATACTTGTTGTACCACCTCCGACCGGCCGGGATTAGTCACAACTGGCTCAATCGACCAGCTGCAAAGAAACCGTAAGGAATTGTGACTTAACTCTCCCCATCTACTGTGATCGCCCAAGCAGACTCTCTGTAAACGGCTGCCTTAGACATCACAATAATTCGCGAACTCCCTACCAACTGAATATTTTTATTTCCGCCTACTATGGAGTGAGGATTTCATACCATCCCGTGTTGCTGCTTCCCCCGCGAACTTCCTATTTGTGTTTTTATAATTTTAAGATTCTGTGTGTCTATGCCATGGAAAGTGTCCATGATATCATTGCCCTCTTCTACATACATGCGGGCATGTCTGGTGCTCAATTTCCGTTTTGTGATTAGAGTTTTTCGTTAGTCAATACCCTCGTGATTATGTGCCGACCATTTCCACTCAAAAACGTGCACAGATTCACTTATCCTGTTTTGAAGTTTGATTCGTTTGTCTTAAGTACTACAGTATTTCCACACATGTGTTCTATCAAGAATGCTTGAAAAAGTTCCCGATCAAGTGCATAATCGATGCTGGACCCGTTTTCTTTTTCTTATAAGCTTTCATGAGTAATACTGGTAGTGCATCAGCACGTTTGGTGATATTCGATTGACTATTGTCTGTAGCCAGTTCGACTATCAGAGGGCAGCTTTTCCAGAATGAGCAGCGTTGTTCATACTATAGAGGGCCGTATGAGCTTCTTTGTAGATAACTAGATTTTCAGTATTTATATTTTAGTGAACAAGCTATTCTTCCATGCCAGTGTAAAAACATCATGTTCCTCTTGGATTCCGGCTTTGATGCGAATGCTTTCTAAAATTGACACAAGCCCCTCTTACAACCAGTCCATACTGACTGTCAGAGTCTGCTTCCACCACTCCGGTATATTTGTTATAATCCACGACTTTTGCGGATTCTGACATCGATCATCTCACCCGCACTGCACCTCACATTCCCTTGTGAAATGTAATCGCCAGAGTTCGGTTAGGGAATAACGGGTGTGCAACACAAAAGCTAAAATTTGCTCAGCAGCAAGTGTATCAATTGTTTTTTCAGATATTTCTGAAACGATGAATTCACGAACAGCTTCAAGCTTTCTCCAGTTGAGTGGATACACCTATAGGCCCTGTGTTCGAAAAGTATCAAATGGACATCTTCGATTGTTGGAATTAGATGCAGGCTGGGCAAACCACTGTATTCAACATAAGGTGATCGAAGCGCAATATTATTGCTGCATCCCTAATTGCTTAGTCAATGGGCGCGTCTATAGCTTTTACGGCCAAGCAATTCCACAAACAGAGTATGTACTTAACCACTCAGCGCTTAACTGATGTCCGTCACCACGCACACTTATCATGTTGCGATCTAACCCGCACATTCCCAGATGTTCAACAAAAGTGACGGAGGTGAA
>SJOL01008062.1:325286-354665 GCA_004794785.1 Opisthorchis felineus | reverse complement strand
ATGAGTAGTGTTCCGCCAAGAAAATATCCTGTGATTCATATCGAATATGGTACCAACTGATACGTGGGATAACCTTTGTGCACATCCAGTTGAAGAACATCATACAAGAGAGTTTTACTTGGGTTTCCCGTCAGTACCCATATAATTTCTTACTGAACGTCTTTCGTCATTCCTTCGTTTGTTTTGAATAGTTTGGCAAATCAGCGCAGTTGAGCATTCTAGCACTACTTTAATCAATTATCCGATAAGCTATCGTGGAAGTCAGGCTATCTACGCATTTCTGGCACGCTGGTTTATCACCAACTTTCGCTACTTATCCAAAAGCACACGAGAGATGAACCAGTAAGCGGTAGTAAGCGTCAAGCTTTTCCTGATGTTCATGCTCACTTGGGGGTGTTTGGCTGCCAGGTGTATGAGCTGCGTATAACACTGGCAAATGGCTCCATTTGGTTGTGCACGATTTTCGGGTGTTGTTTGCTCCCCAACCACTGTTCAGCTGCATGGTTGACATGCAAGCAACCACATATAAGTGCTTCGTTTAACGTGGTGCAAATCTCGCTGGGTGTTTGTGTTGCACGTGCGCTAACGAAAGAGAAGATGGGCATTTAGCTGTGGCAGTGCATGCTACCTGGTGGAAAGTATGTTTCAAGCTCGGCTCCTACAACAACCTCAGGTTTTCTTGACGGACCACTACTCATAGGGCACCTGAAATCTCTTCGACAGCTCACAGCCTGTTTCACCCCTCCTCAGGCTCATCAGGTAGGCCCAGTGCCCGAAATTCCGTCAGCCTCAAGTTAGACGGAATTCGCCAAATACACACATTTGCACACTACCAACTGAAACACGATGATGCGGCCTTTGTGCACCACACTCAGCTGAAGAGTATCATGATCGGGAGTTGCAACCGAAATTCAGTTAAGCCTTTTGTTAAAACCCAATCAGTGTGCAAACCTCGTAGTTTGTTTAATCATTGACCTAACTAAGAGAAGTTCTATCCTTTCGGGAAAATGTTGGGGCCATAAAAGTTAATGACGATATGGCCCAGTAGATCGGCTTTGGGGATGATGAATGGAATACGCTACTCCTGGAAAAACTCATTCAGAATTTTTTTAGTAGATTAGTTTTGTTGGTAAACATATGCTTTACCTTTTTAACTGAGTAGCGGTTAGCTATTTAATTAAGACAACAGTCGGAGAGTTTTCAGCAACCTTGTGAGTAGTTTCCCTTATGATAATAAGACAATAGTAGTCTGAGTTTGCTGGGCCTCAAAATGAATGAGCCCGGTTTTTCCACTGTTTATTCTGGAGCTATTAGTTTGAAACCGTAAAGGTGGACTGTCATTCGTGAATTCCAGTGAACCAGTGATCAACAGTCGTGAAGTGCAAACCTGCGAAGGATAACCTCCAAAATGACAGGTAATTAGAGCATTCAAGGCCCATTCAGTTGACACAGAAACCTACTCAGCCAAGATCTCCAAATGTTCTAGTTCAGTTCTTACTCTTAGTGGGAAGGTCGACCAGTAAAAATTTCAAGCTCACTGGTAAGAGCAATTCACAATACGTCGGTCACGTGTTTTGCTGCGACCCGAAGTTAGGCGACACAAAAATGCGGGCAGAAACATTAGATGATCTGATTGATTGAAACATACGGTGGATTGTCTTTGGTATCGGGAACAAGTGAAGGAGAACCGAGCAATTGTTTACGAATGATCATCAAATAATCCACTGATACCATGCTCAAATATGAGAGTCGAGGGGCACATGCACACATTGCAACAACAAAAAACCTCTTGATCTAATTGGATTACCTATGAGCAACAGAAGATCTATTTGCCTATGACAAATCTCAGATGGCATACGACTCGATAGAGGACCGCATCCCTAAACTATATGTTACCTGTTCTTAGGTGGTCGCAGTAAGCCTTCACTGAAGATAACAAAGCCAGAAATCGCTTCAGATCTGTTCCCGTGAGGGAGCGACCCCAATTTTGGGAACCGCTAAACTGTGATCAAACGCATGCGTGATAAGCGGTGGTTGCATCCTTCATGCATCTCAGCGGTTAAACATGCATGCGCACTTTTTTGGCGAGCGGTGGTGATTCGTGGGAGGAACACGCGCATTCTACATTCAATACACGCGCTGAGGCATCAGATGAGCTCGTCCAAGGCAACGTGCTCATTGACATGTTCTGCGGGTGGTCTGCACTCATACGTTTTTCCTCAGAGATGCAAATTTGCACAAAAGTAGAAAAAGTCGATACCGTCATGTAGCATAAAATAATGGGAGGGCAGACTGAACTCCTCATAAAATCCGATTATCTGGCCCACCCAAAGGAGGTTCTGCGTGCAACTGTTCTGCTGTGTACTCCATAGCCATCTTGTTCTTGTGTGTGTTTTGGACCGGCTAACTAGGTCAGAATGAAGGCATGCGGCGATCCGTATCAAAGGTTGACGAATGAGTTACGGCTGAGTGAAAACCAGATGAAGTGTGGAGTAAAAAAGAATACAACATGGCGTGCATATTCTGTTAACCAACGAGATGAATTCAACGTATCAGGTGAGGCACACAACGTGCGCCACATTCGTTGGGCAACGCTGCCCAAAGACGGATTTTTATGGAACCGAGGAAACGATTTCTAGACAAAGCAATATTTTGATTGCAATGTTTTCATTCAGTCGACGAAAGAGGATAGTGACACACACGTGGAGTGTTGACACGTGTTGCCGGATTCGCCTGTCGCATCCAACAAAGCTGAACTCCTGCACACGACGGGTAATGTCACACGCAGTCTGCGCTAAGTGGCGTATGCAGTTGACTGAAAGCCACGTACACGGTAAGTTCGAAAAGGAGGGCGGTTTTGAAGCCATCAGCACACCCAGCTAATGGTCCATGGTCATCAAACTATGTGGAGATGAGCAAAGACTTGAAACCCACAGATGCTGCACAGGGTAGCCCGATGACCCGTACCACTCATACGAAGTACCTATGGTCATGCATGGGACAAGTGCAAACCAACGGTAGGCTTCGTCTGTACAGCTTTAGTCAGGAAAATTTCTTATGGTTCCGCTGTAAACTTAGCACTCTGAAAAGCGAAAACTCTCATTTGTGTACGGCGATGATCCTTAGGTCTATCCTGACTGAACTGTTTGTTCCTTCGGGTTTAAACTTCCCAGCATACCAACAGCTAGCAGACAGACAAAGGTCATCGAGCCCTCGTGGTGTGGGCAGTCATAAAACGAGGCTTTCTGGAGGTAGGTTAGTACTGTCCGCTGCGTCATGAGTGTGATGGCCGCGTGGAGTTTCTTCCAGGAGTTCGGCAGCTCCAATTTTTTTGAGGATAATGTTTCCCCGTCGCTCCCCTCCAGGAAGTACGGCTTAGAAATGGTCGGCCCTAAGAGCATCTCACTCTGATTGTTCAAAGCTTGAACGTGGCCGGCGGCATATTAACTAATACAGTCGAAATATTTCCATAACCTGAGGGTCCCTTTTGTGCCCAGAGTATTAAGAGCGAGATATCCATGGCTTACTGTCTGCGACCTCGGGCTGTGCCAACGACTCACAGCCAAGCGGACCACATCTTTGAGCAGTGACTTCTAGCAAGTCCCCTCAAGAAAATCCCACCACGTTATTTCGCCTTCCAAACCAGGACGTTCAAATTCACATCCCAGACACCCACAAACGAACCAGACTTCAAAACTTTGATCAAACATGAAGGTATCTTGCTTAAGCGGGAGCACTAATCGACAACTTAAGCTTAGAACCGGGGAAATCTGGATCCCACCAAGTGAGTAGTAATGTGCCTAAGCGCCGGACAGCACTTGTTACCAAGGTACTCAGACAGTATAGCACTACTACCACTGGATATGATTGGGACTGGTATAGCAGAACAGAGCTAGTTGACAACATGAAGACTGTCAGTGAAGCTAATCTATCCTGAAAAGCCGAGAAGGACTGTGCAGCTGTTTTATTCTTATTGGGAATCATCAGCGGTGCGCATCTCTCGATAATCAGAAAGTTTCGGACTTGTGAACTTCCGGCCAGTGAGTGAACGCTTAACTGTTAGGCTACGACTGGCTGAAGTATGATTAACTCTCACTAAGACAAGACAGCGTCACTCATCCTTCAATCAAGGAAACCACATCGCACGGTCACGTATTGACTGGTTTCTCGAGTGACGACTACTCAGAAGGAAGTTTCACTCATCTTCCCCTGAGCTAGATATGGACTGTTTGTTATGTGAGGAGATTGGGTGGGTTGCAATAAATATTTTGTGTCGTCAGTAAACTGATTGAAGCTGGAGCCGGACACATCTTCTGGGCAAAGGGTCTCAAAGGACAGTAGAGGGGAACAAGAAAACTTGATCATCAGGATGGGTGGTGAGCCTGACTGCATCAGCGTAAGAACAATGTCGATCCGAATTCAACTAGTAAAAGGGTATTTCTATTACATTTGATGGCGCCCATGTGCCCACATCACATTCTGAAGAGGGGAAAGCAGAGTTTTACACTTAGCAGTCTACAGAAGAAAAATTCTGTTCATAAAGACCGTAAGGAATAAATCCAATCGGTGAGACAGAGTATACTTAAATAGTAGTAGTATAGAAGTAGTAGTAGCACCTTGAAAGTAAACAGGATGAGTAGCTGGGGCAGGTACTATGGGCTCAGTGGTACAGCATGCTCGAAAATAACCGGATGAACTTTAGATTCAGTTGATGTTTTAGTGTTTTCGGCAGATTCAACGGGCGACATTGAAAGAATATGAAGAAACTCGGCAAACTGATCGGGATTATCGCACTTGTGACTGTTACAGTTGGCTTCACGACACCCGTGGTAGTTCGCTAGATGTGGCTCACACACATAGCGATAACATCCGTCGTTTGTATATTGAATACCTTAAGATCGTGTATCAATCTCTACTACGCGCGTTCTTGTCTCTTAGGCTACTTTCAACAGAATGCTTCTTACTGAAACGTAGAAACAACGCTTCCTTCCCCCACACGCGTCGGGCCAGCTTAGTGCTTATGGTCAGCCAATAGACACACACCATAGGGTGTGTTCTTCTTCTTGCCATCACTTAACAAGTCTTTACACTCACTGAAGAGCGGTTGTCTGTCAAGCGGAACATCACAGAATCAACTGCAATGAAAACACCAATTAACCGTTGCCAAAGTTGGGCTTATTAAAGCAATCGATTTGCGAAGGGTGCGGGTAGGAAGTTAAAGAAATCAAGCCGATTGCAGAATGAATCGTGCCTGACGAACCGCCGAGATGGTCTGGATTTTTCGATTTCATTTCCGCTGAGTAGGAAACTGGGTTGAAGTAGGAGAAAGCAATCAAGGTAAAAATGATGGATGAGATAAAATGTCAGGTGATCTTCTCCTTGAACCACACTTACTGGCCAGCTACCCACGTGTATCTTTACGCCCACGTCATACTCAAAAACCATAAATAAGGAAACTCCGAGTGACGGAAACCCCACCTGGGTGGCTTGGTGATTTCGACGTGAGCCTGGGATTAGGATGTGTCATAAGAGTTGAGGAGACCACTATCCAGATAAGGGACAGTAGGAATGATCTTACCAGGAACCGGCCCAATTGGGGGAGAAATATTGCGTTCACTGAAAGCGGACGTTTTCTGCTAAAACACAGTCCAACGTGTTCCACCTCTTGGTGCGCACTGCGCATCAACTGCGCACTGATGATGTCTCCTCGTATGGTGACGAAACGTTTGCAAGCCAATTGCCAAGCTCGGCGAACAGATCAACAGCCACCTGATCAGCAACCAATAAACTCACCCGAGCTACCAATATTTCAACACATTACCAATGAACACTGCTTTACGAAATGTCTTCTTACGGAGTGTATGCATTGTCACCATACGATAAAAGTCTACATGAAAAAATTCCTTCACATTCCTCCAAACTGGCATCGATTAAACGGATCTTAGAAGATCGGTGCTGTCTTAGGATATCCGCTTCGCCCCAGACACATCTGAAAGCCTCGCATCTAGTTTAATCACTTCCGGAAATTAACAAGCTTTCCTCGGGTTATTTCTCATTACCTCATCATCATGATGCGGAATGTCCTCAATCTTCTGACCCGACTTTAGTGAGAGCTGGGAACAGTGGACAGTTTTGTTCCGAGGTTTTACTACATGTATCTTCGAAGTGAGAGCGCGAACAGGTTTAGTTAATCTAGTGAGTGAATATCAATAAGCCAAGAGGGGAATATCACACTATAAATGCTAAGGATCAATAACGTCTCAATAAACAATATTGGATGTGCACGTTCGCATATGACAGGCAGCCTTCGTGAATTGGGCGTTCAGCTGCAGACTGTCAGTAGTCGTATATGGTGTGGTTAGTATTCGGGATATCGCAGTACGTTCTAGCCTAAACTTACACACTACGCTTAACATTGCTGAAAACTCCTCGTCAGCCCATGACCGGTTTCGCCCTTCTTGTCGTTCATCGGGTAAGCGAAGTCCCCGAGTGTCCGTCAACCACGTGTTCTGCTTTCACCCAAACTGGACGCAGCTGGAGGAATACAGTCATTTTCACAGCTGGCATTCATGAACAAGTGATTCAGCTGGATTCAGTTGAGCCTTCTGTCAAATTCGCATTGGTATGCAAATGAGAGTATTTGTCGAAGACTATATGAGCATTTTGACGCCCTAATCGAGGTCTAAAAGCTGGAAGGTTAATCAGCTGAGGCCTGGCAGCATCAAACTGTTGACTTGACAAAGCCCAGAATAAGAAGGCCGGCCTGTGCTCAAGAGGAGTACTGACAAGACATGAGTCAATGACGTCATGGCTTACAAGAATATTTGGTGTGCGCGTGATCATCTAATTGACAGAGATCTGTGGGGGCGTGAACAAAGTTAACCACTAGAACACCAAACAGCCTGGATACTTTGAGCCAAAACTTCGCTTATTCTCAACAAAATGGACACCGAGTAGGGATACCTAGCGTTGCTAAATATATCCTCAGTTCTTAAACGCACACCCTATCAGACGATAGCTAGCAAGTGCTAAAAGCCACTGTGTTCACGGCTTTTTAGATTCCTCTTGATTCATCGGGGTGCACATACGTCATCTCCTCGGAAGAACACTTCCGAGGATTCAGCGAAACCCCATTGAGGTTTGTGTTATCTAATTAATGTGCGGCCATTCATGTACGAATGTTTCCGCTCTACTGTGAGAGTAATTAGCCCGATAGCAATAATTCATATTTTAGAAGTAAGGGTTGTTATACGGGTGTTCTACTCCAAGATTTTTGACTGAGGTGGTTAGATATTCTTACCGTGAAAAAAGTTGGGAACCATTGAAATTGTTTTTTTTCCTCAAGGTGTTACTTAAGTGGAAGTTTCTTATTAAGACAGAGCATTGTATTCATGCCAAGGCTTGAATCCTTGATTGAGCATTAGGTACACTATGACCAGATTTGTGCGAACATACAAAACGCAAACCATGTGGATCGAATTAGATTATTCGGTACCTTTGCTTTTCGGTCGAATGGTGATACAGCCAACACAAGTATATACCTGATAGATGGAAAGTTATTCGCCAATATCCCACGCATGGTAGCTCAATGTTTTGAATTGATGTTTTCAATCATCTTCTTAGCTGGTGTGCCAAAAAGTGTGACCGAAGGTCGCACCTACCGACCCACTACTACTAAAGGGTCTGTACGGAATGTTGTCAGGTTTCCAGAAGCCACTGGTGCCATTTGTAAACAAACATAATCTGCCTTTCTCAGTAGAACTCGATTGTGTGCCACGAATGGACGGAACTAGAGAAAGTCATTACTGATGATAATGCTGGCGGTGTTCAACATCCAGCCGGATGAAATCGTGTTGAGGAGATCGTGTTTGTAAATTCATTGGTTGATGGGTAGTGTATACTGACAGTGAATTTTTGCCGAACCTGATCAACATAATAACCATTTGAAAAGTTTATAGGAACGTACACCTCTTCTTCACGACTCCACTATAAACTTGTTACTTACCACCCGACTTGGGACAGACACACTAGTAAGTGGCGAAATGGATCTGATTGTTCTTAAAAACACGAGAGCTACACGATGGGTAAGTCGATCAGTAAAAAAACGAAAGCAGTTGCGTCGCAAAGTCCAGGACACTTCCTGGGTGGGGGGCGTGTGTTGTTCGTTACAAAAAATTGCACATTGCCTACTCGGAACTACTAAGGATTGCTACCCGGTTCTTACATTGATTTGGAATTGCATACAAAATAATCTCGCACCTAGCTCGCTTGTTCACCGATGCATATTTCACGTTATTCGTACAACATGTATAGGTTAGTTTTGTCAGTTCCACGTGACGACGTTGCAAATTTTTACGCTCACAATTCACCAAATTTACAGTGGGCGTTACTTGGTTTGAATTAACTTGACTGACACCTGGTCGAATTATCTACTAACCACCACCAAAACAAGCGCATTAGGTCGGACCATGTGTAATTTTGAATTTCGATCCTTCGAACACTCCAAGCCTGGCCAATAACTTACCTCGATAGTTAGTTCACAGCCCAGATTCTGTGACCTTCCTCGTCATGTCGCCTAGCTGCACCTTCCAACGGTGCAAAACTGTAGTCAGCTGCTCGGTGTGATCGAATGGGATGATCCGATTTCCAGGGCACATTTACCGACCGTCTCGCTACACGTTCTTCAAAATCAGTCAGGTCGGAATTGGATGATGATTTATTCACCACCATTCCAACATAAACACCCAACTCACCATTTTGGAAAGTAGTATGGCAAAGTTTGTGCACTGTGTTAATAGTTCCAGCGCACATTGATCTGAGCTAGGCAGATTGAGTGAAATGTTTAATTTCAGCGCATAAATTGACTCACACGACAAGGTCGAAGGCCAGTAAGGAGGGCAAGTAACGAACAGTGCTTTTCGAACACGCCACCCACCTTGTGCACACCAGTGGTTGAGTGGCTTCAGTGTTTTTTTGGTGAATAACGTACCTCAGTGAAAGTCGTCTGCAAATTTGTCAAACCAGACAAATCAAGCTTGGGGCATTCTACAGCACGGCCTCATGTGATTGTCCAAACCCAGTTTATTGTGTGCCCAACTGAATGTAATCGCATTTTAGCGTAAAACAAAATGCAGCCAACTAAACTAACGATTCCGCGCGGAATTAGAGGAACTGCTGCCAAACCGAGCTGACGGGCATTGGGTCCACTCGCTTTACACGTTCGACAGGTAGTAACTCGGCCAAACGCACATCTCAGTGTACGGTACTCGTGAAAGAAAAGCTGGGAGCATAAGCAATCTTCGAGAGGATGGACATTCAGTCAATGCACTCAAGTTCCACAGATTTATCTTAGTAATGGAGCTATTTCAAGTGGGTATCAGAACTCAGTTCACACAACTGCTCAGAGAATCGTTAAGTGCTGTTTCCGCGCCTGATAACACTGACAAATTCAATTCACTTAACGCCGCATTTGTCTTCATACGAACCCCAGGACAGTGCGTTCGAGACCTCTTTGCTGTCAACGTGCTCAGTAGCACACTTTCGACTTTGTGTGGTCAGACGACATATCTGCAAACGATGTTGCAATATGGGACATAAGCAGACGAACTGTTTGGCAAATAACTCCGAAGGACAGTCACGGAACTTCGCTCTGATCTTCAGATGCAGTTCTTGCAATGATACTTCTAAATATCAGTCCCCACGACTATGATAAACGGTGTTTCTGTTCATCCTTAGTTGAGCACTAATTTAGGTGTTACCGTAACCCCTTAGTTAACGTGCAGCAGGTTCGACAAACATTCCGATTAATAAACTTCATTGATCGTTTTTTGTGCATCCGGTTCTGAGTTACCATATTTTGGATAGTTGAAATATGAATTTGTGCCTCGCAGTTTGCATGCCAAAAGCGCTTGTTACGTTGCACTTTATGAGCAAGTGAATTTGCTACGATTGGGTTGGATAGAGAAACCGAACTCACGGTAATATAAGTAATTTCTCTGACTAACGCTGTACAGACGAAGCCTACCGTTGGTTTGCACTTGTCCCATGCATGACCATAGGTACTTCGTATGAGTGGTACGGGTCATCGGGCTACCCTGTGCAGCATCTGTGGGTTTCAAGTCTTTGCTCATCTCCACATAGTTTGATGACCATGGACCATTAGCTGGGTGTGCTAATGGCTTCAAAACCGCCCTCCTTTTCGAACTTACCGTGTACGTGGCTTTCAGTCAACTGCATACGCCACTTAGCGCAGACTGCGTGTGACATTACCCGTCGTGTGCAGGAGTTCAGCTTTGTTGGATGCGACAGGCGAATCCGGCAACACGTGTCAACACTCCACGTGTGTGTCACTATCCTCTTTCGTCGACTGAATGAAAACATTGCGACCAAAATATCGCTTTGTCTAGAAATCACTTCCTCGGTTCCATAAAAATCCGTCTTTGGGCAGCGTTGCCCAACGAATGTGGCGCACGTTGTGTGCCTCACCTGATACGTTGAATTCATCTCGTTGGTTAACAGAATATGCACGCCATGTTGCATTCTTTTTTACTCCACACTTCATCTGGTTTTCACTCAGCCGTAACTCATTCGTCAACCTTTGATACGGATCGCCGCATGCCTTCATTCTGACCTAGTTAGCCGGTCCAAAACACACACAAGAACAAGATGGCTATGGAGTACACAGCAGAACAGTTGCACGCAGAACCCCCTTTGGGTGGGCCAGATAATCGGATTTTATGAGGAGTTCAGTCTGCCCTCCCATTATTTTATGCTACATGACGGTATCGACTTTTTCTACTTTTGTGCAAATTTGCATCTCTGAGGAAAAACGTATGAGTGCAGACCACCCGCAGAACATGTGAATGAGCACGTTGCCTTGGGCGAGCTCATCTGATGTCTCAGCGCGTGTATTGAATGTAGAATGCGCGTGTTCCTCCCACGAATCACCACCGCTCGCCAAAAAAGTGCGCATGCATGTTTAACCGCTGAGATGCATGAAGGATGCAACCACCGCTTATCACGCATGCGTTTGATCACAGTTTAGCGGTTCCCAAAATTGGGGTCGCTCCCTCACGGGAACAGATCTGAAGCGATTTCTGGCTTTGTTATCTTCAGTGAAGGCTTACTGCGACCACCTAAGAACAGGTAACATATAGTTTAGGGATGCGGTCCTCTATCGAGTCGTATGCCATCTGAGATTTGTCATAGGCAAATAGATCTTCTGTTGCTCATAGGTAATCCAATTAGATCAAGAGGTTTTTTGTTGTTGCAATGTGTGCATGTGCCCCTCGACTCTCATATTTGAGCATGGTATCAGTGGATTATTTGATGATCATTCGTAAACAATTGCTCGGTTCTCCTTCACTTGTTCCCGATACCAAAGACAATCCACCGTATGTTTCAATCAATCAGATCATCTAATGTTTCTGCCCGCATTTTTGTGTCGCCTAACTTCGGGTCGCAGCAAAACACGTGACCGACGTATTGTGAATTGCTCTTACCAGTGAGCTTGAAATTTTTACTGGTCGACCTTCCCACTAAGAGTAAGAACTGAACTAGAACATTTGGAGATCTTGGCTGAGTAGGTTTCTGTGTCAACTGAATGGGCCTTGAATGCTCTAATTACCTGTCATTTTGGAGGTTATCCTTCGCAGGTTTGCACTTCACGACTGTTGATCACTGGTTCACTGGAATTCACGAATGACAGTCCACCTTTACGGTTTCAAACTAATAGCTCCAGAATAAACAGTGGAAAAACCGGGCTCATTCATTTTGAGGCCCAGCAAACTCAGACTACTATTGTCTTATTATCATAAGGGAAACTACTCACAAGGTTGCTGAAAACTCTCCGACTGTTGTCTTAATTAAATAGCTAACCGCTACTCAGTTAAAAAGGTAAAGCATATGTTTAACAACAAAACTAATCTACTAAAAAAATTCTGAATGAGTTTTTCCAGGAGTAGCGTATTCCATTCATCATCCCCAAAGCCGATCTACTGGGCCATATCGTCATTAACTTTTATGGCCCCAACATCTTCCCGAAAGGATAGAAATTCTCTTAGTTAGGTCAATGATTAAACAACCTACGAGGTTTGCACACTGATTGGGTTTTAACAAAAGGCTTAACTGAATTTCGGTTGAAACTCTCGATCATGATACTCTTCAGCTGAGTGTGGTGCACAAAGGCCGCATCATCGTGTTTCAGTCGGTAGTGTGCAAATGTGTGTATTTGGCGAATTCCGTCCAACTTGAGGCTGACGGAATTTCGGGCACTGGGCCTACCTGATGAGCCTGAGGAGGGGTGAAACAGGCTGTGAGCTGTCGAAGAGATTTCAGGTACCCTATGAGTAGTGGTCCGTCAAGAAAACCTGAGGTTGTTGTAGGAGCCGAGCTTGAAACATACTTTCCACCAGGTAGCATGCACTACCACAGCTAAATGCCCATCTTCTCTTTCGTTAGCGCACGTGCAACACAAACACCCAGCGAGATTTGCACCACGTTAAACGAAGCACTTGTATGTGGTTGCTTGCATGTCAACCATGCAGCTGAACAGTGGTTTGGGAGCAAACAACACCCGAAAATCGTGCACAACCAAATGGAGCCATTTGCCAGTGTTATACGCAGCTCATACACCTGGCAGCCAAACACCCCCAAGTGAGCATGAACATCAGGAAAAGCTTGACGCTTACTACCGCTTACTGGTTCATCTCTCGTGTGCTTTTGGATAAGTAGCGAAATTTGGTGATAAACCAGCGTGCCAGAAATGCGTAGATAGCCTGACTTCCACGATAGCTTATCGGATAATTGATTAAAGTAGTGCTAGAATGCTCAACTGCGCTGATTTGCCAAACTATTCAAAACAAACGAAGGAATGACGAAAGACGTTCAGTAAGAAATTATATGGGTACTGACGGGAAACCCAAGTAAAACTCTCTTGTATGATGTTCTTCAACTGGATGTGCACAAAGGTTATCCCACGTATCAGTTGGTACCATATTCGATATGAATCACAGGATATTTTCTTGGCGGAACACTACTCATAAAGTTGCTGGAAACTGTTCGACAGACCATGACCGGTTTCGTCCTTCTTCTAGTTCATCAGGTAGACATACTGAGCTGAGCTATGGTGATTTTTCGAAAATGGTGGATTGGTATGATTCTTGCTGACTTGCGATGGCCTGAAGGAGAGAGAACTTTTAGGTGTGGTCACACTATGGCGTGATCGGAATCAAGTTATGTGCCGAAGAAGGAACGGCAGTCTTGGATTGTGGCTCATAGCTGCATGATCAAACTGAGACTTGCTACTGGCACTTGGTGGCCGCCAGTCAAAGCGATGCGTTTTTTTATGCTGAGAACTTGTGCTGGCCAGTGACAGTCGATGCTCACCACACAAGTGAAAGAGTCGCTGTCCGCCATCTAAGTGTCAAGCATCGACTCCGAATCGACTGCCCAAATGTGATTACAAGGAGCTCAGATGACCGACTTGGACATGAATGACAGTGCCGATGCTTCTTGCTTGAGGAATGACCCCGGATAAATCTCGATAAAAAGTATCCTCCCCAGCGTCAGAACTGCAGTCCGCTGGAGCATGTGCCGACATTACCCTGTTTATGTCGATTAGAACTGAGCTTGGGTGAGCTCGATAACCGAACGGCGCAAAGACAACTTTTCACTGGAATCCAGTCCAGCAAAGTGCGTCCAGCTCTGGAGTTGAGTTCAACCCCACGCCATATTTTGAACCAGCCATCGCTTCTGGATCACTGGACAAAAGGAAAGCGAAATGTGAAGGGTTGGTTTTGTCCCTGGGACTTTAAGATGCATGACCAAGCTTGAACCTCATGTGCGTGCTTCAGACACAGCACACATTAGTCTTGAGGAGGTATAAGGTTTGGGCAATCATTGCCTGTTTGCCAGTTTGACACAAAGTGCGGACGTTGAAAGCTCCAACGTGGAAAGGATCTCGCAGATTTACCAGTGTTATATTGTTCATTGATAGTGGGCAGCGGAGTGTATACGGTAAACTGGTCAGATAACTGAGAATCAAATGATGCGACAGCCTTTGCTTTTATGATGGGAAGAGGTTGGGGAATATCGGTGGACAAAGGACAGTGAGGGCAAATGAAAATTCCAGGTTTCGCAGACCGAGGAAGAAGGTTTAGTTGATTTACTCCACTTGAAAGTTTGATTCAAGAGTCTGGCCCACAAGGCAGCGGGCAGTAGGGCTTTCTTTGGGGACCCTACCCGGAGCCGATAACTCGACTGTCAGACCCGCTCCACTGCAGGGCGCTGGCCTAAACCGAGGGTGCAGGCAATAAGACATAGATGTCCCACTACTGATGCTTCCGCGCACACCAGACGCGTTTGGAGCAGCATCGAAATCGTGACAACATATAGATGGTCTTCGACCGTATTGGATAACTCGCCGGTGGTCGGGATCAACCGTTGGGTGTTCGAAGTGTGCGGTTTTACTGCCGACCTTTCCTGCCCCGTCCTTCCTTGGAGCAATTCAGTATTACTGCTTCCATGAATACGGACATACTTGTCGACTGGGGAACATCCTTTTTGCTTTCACGATCTCAGTGCAGAGGATAGTAAGGCTTTACCACCGGACCTCGCCACAAAACGATTACTCGTGGTACGAGGTCTTTCTGTTCTTAGTCTGATTGCTCTCATTTGACCTTCCTGGCACGCTTGCACCTTGTGGAATGAATTTCCATCTGGTGTAGCAAGCGGGATCATTGCAGCATTCAAGCCTGGACACCATGTCAAGATGACACCTATAGGTCTACCGGCCATTTGGAGTGCATGCAGTTGGTCACTCACTGACTCAATCAGAAGTCACCATTATCTCGGAAAAGCTCTGCAACTTTCTCGGCTCAATACCTTTCAGAAAGTCGTCAAATATCTTCATCAGTTTGTCGGTCGAATTGCGACTAGAACAGCGAAAGAGACCAGAATGAATCACTCTAAGTGGATAGTCCTACTCTGTAAAAAAAAATAGAACGTCAAATGTAGTGTTTTGCGCTGATGCAAACAATCCAAAACATCAGATAAGGAACCTGTGCTTAGACATAAATGCGTATTCAAGTGTGCATGTTGCCATGGTGCACCAACTCAGTATCGCCCTATTGTTTGTCGACGTTCAATTCTGCCAAACTCAGTGAAAACGTGGTTGCATAGATGTGTAAAGTCATCGGCTTCGGAACTAGTTTTGGATAAAATGTCACATGCTGTATGATACTACCACTGTTGAACAATGAGCAGGAACAGTGAAAACCGATTAGCATTGACGTAGGTTTGAATTTCGTATTTCGTGTTTCGAGGGCAGTTCTCACACGACATCGCTGGACGGTCAACAACTGGGGAGATTCCAAGGGGGGAAACGGGACCCAGTCTATTGCAGCGTCCAGTGTAAATACGTTTCACATGTAGTTTGAGACATGCCAGTTTCACTTACTGCCCTTTTCCTGTCTAACTGTCCAATCGGAGTTCGAATACCATTGCCGACCGGTTTCATTATAGCTAATTAATTCGGCCAAATTTATACGGGCAACCATTACGTCCTATCCCTATTTGATGAAGCTCCATATAGAATATAGGAAAATATATTGGACTCGTTTTGATGTTCATCCACTCACTTGATTTGGACACTATAACTAGTGTAAACTAAGAGTGCTTTCTAATCCCCGCTGTTTCGGTCATTATCGAAGGAGGATTTGCGAAGTTGGTTTGGAGAACATCACATATGAATTCCGAATACTGACTTACTCGGAATTGATTCAACCGCAAACGCTTTGGGGGGGGGGGAATTCTGGTGTGTACGACCAAAGTTCGCAGTTTCATAGTTGCGTACTGCTATGACAAACCACAGCTTGTTGGTAAAAATCGTTCCAATGTGGCGTAGGGAATAAAGTAAACATTGGATTGAATCTGAACTGCTTCTCCAAAATTCAGACTGGATTGGATTTCGCGGAGCAGTAGTAGCTTGTCTTCTGATTTGACTGCTGATCACCAGCATAGATTGTTCTGCTGCACGGAGCGCAGGTTGTCGCCACTCAGGAATGAACAATATGACCGAGAAAATAAAAGTCTCTCCATGTGAGAAAGGTTTTCGAAGGAGGCAGCACATTTATTGCTCGACAACGTTTCGCTTTTGACACAAATATTCGTCAGTCCAAGCGGCTGGTCCGCAAGTTTGGTATGGCAGACGGAAAACTAATCGGCAAGATGTGTTATGGATAGTCAGAGTTGGGTGTCCGATGAGGTTGTTTTGTCAGTGTGGGTGAAGAAGGGTTACAAGGAGAATGAATTTCTTACTCGAATTTGGGCTGGGTTTTGGAGTCTGACTGTTCTGGTTCATACCATGGGAGCGGAAGATGCCCCTCAAATGCTGTTCACAATTTTTGGTGGTCTGTGTGGGTGAGTTGGTGCTACGACAAGTGAGCTAGCGAAGAGAGGCTAAATGAGATGCTAGGGTTTCGCTTTCAACGTTAGATCTAAATCACTTCTGCTAACTACTCATTTTGACGGATAATTGCACACCGCCACTTACTACATCGGGTGGTCCAAGACCGCTCTCCATATGCTTGTCAACTCTACGCCTCCCCATTCTGTTCACACAGGCATGCTTGGCGATCGCCACGACATCTGCCGTCAGCGGTTATGGTGTGAATCGTAATCCCCGCCCCGAAAACTCTATATTTTCTGAATCTATTCTGTATCCTGTGTTCACTGCGTGTGCTGCCATGACCGAGTACTTGACCAGCGGTTGATACTCACCTGCATCCTCAAGGGACTTGCTTACTTGCTAGTCAATTCTGGTGTGTATTCCCCTGTCTGTTCTTTGCAGACCTTCGTGAAACCCCTAGTCTTTTTAGCTGGGAAGCGGCACTTCAATTGCATCAATAATGAGTGTTACATTTATGCCTTCTGGAACGCTACTGTAACGTTGACTGTGTCTAGCGCACTTCAAATAACTTCAGGTGTTCCTGTTTTATGTGGAATGAAAACGATGACAATCTGTTCCTCAATGGGTCCTGATACTGGAGCCAATACCCTGCGTAATCAAACTCACTGGGTGTCCGCTGTCTTAAAGCCTGTTTTCAACCTCAGTTGAGGCTGCTATTGGGTCGGTCTCTCCTGTACACAGCGCTCTGTCTCGACTAAAGATTGATGAGGCACTACTAGTGTTATATCTGCCGCTGACCCCGCTCCAGTGCCTAGTGCCGGAAAAAGACTCACAGAAGGGAACACAACAACTTTATTCCGAACAAGCGAGTGCGAGTGCGTGCGAGAAGTACAACGGCTTCAAGCCATTTATTGGAGGGACACTGTCTGAACTTGGTCCAATGCTGACGCACGCTGTCTGGCCTTTGTACGAGGCTGTGGCGCGCTGCATATTGAGTGGGCGTTGTCTGACGTCGATCCAACGCTGACGCACGCTGTCTGGCTTTGGTACGAGGCTGTGACGCACTGCATATTGAGTGGGCGTTGTCTGACGTTAGCACCTAGTGGAGCTGAGGGTTTCAGTAGATTTCGGGCATTCAGTGGTTGGTTTCAGGAATCTGACCTTCCTGATAACTAGCATCCATCTCTTTAGGTTGCGCGGATGAGCAGTTTAGAACGGTATGTCTGTTGGTTTCTCGCAAACCGTAGTTTTAGTTTCTCATCACTCCTACGCGTCACAGAGTCCAGGAAGAATAATGTGCACAGCGGACTCAGCTTCCATGTTAATCTTCATGTGGAAATTTAAATTACTGAGATATTATTAGAAGCCGTCAATTGTATCACTTTTGATCACCACAAAAGTATAATCCACATGACACCAAAAAACTCTGGGCCATGGCTTTCTTTCTGAAACTTTCGACATAAGTATTTGTCAAAATTGGAGATATTTTAGACCTCATTACCATACCTTGTTTTCGAGAGTCCACAGCTTGGTCAAAGACTTGATTATACTTTTGTGTCTTCAACTATTCCATCAACTCGGAGCTCAGTCTGTTCTTGTAGTGTTGTATTTGAAGGTAACAACCGTCTGGTTACTTCCGAAACGTCTTAGAGATGACTGTACATACCAGGTTCAAAATCAATAATCATCAGCACTTCGCTTGTTTGGGGAGGAATCCTTGCGACTCTGTTCACAAAGTGTTACGAATTCCTAGTGTGTGTGTGTGTGTGTGTGGTCGATTTTCCCGTAAGTGACTTTAGAATTATCTCAGGAACCTAGCTGGCTTATATGGAGGCGAACCCATACCGTCCAGCATTGGTCTTAGTGAGACATCTGCCTTGTGGATTTTGGCAATCTGTAAAGCCGTGCTGAAGTGTACTTTAACGACATGACTGATACTATTTACCTTGCATCAAACTGCTTATTACCAAACTCAACCTTACTGTTATCCATTATCGACTTAATAATGTTACTGTTAATCTGTCGATATGGTCCACCGGCTGAGTGCGGCCGGTCTCATTTGTAACTGCCTTGGCCTTGCTCTCGTTCATACTCAACAAGTTACTTGCCTCTCTGTGTGGTTAGGGTTCTTCGCTCTGATTGTGCGATACTCGGAGCTTCTAGTTGTTGGAACTTTATGGGCGTGACCAAGTGCATTCATAGTTCCTCCGATTCCACCTAAACAAGGATTCAAGGCTAGAGTTTATTTTCTCCGCTTGTAATACTTTTTTGCCCTCTGACAAGTTCAGTTCCTTTTCTAACAGACACGTCTCTTCACTTAGTGGTCTAGCTGTCAAAGTAGCTATGCTATAGTACCTGGTAGATGGTATCCATCTTTCGATGGTTCTATTAGAGCACTGAGTCATGGACAGTAACTGTTCGAACTTACGTATTCGTCTAACCCGGTATCGCTGACCTTGGGAAGGCTTCACCTCCGTCACTTTTGTTGAACATCTGGGAATGTGCGGGTTAGATCGCAACATGATAAGTGTGCGTGGTGACGGACATCAGTTAAGCGCTGAGTGGTTAAGTACATACTCTGTTTGTGGAATTGCTTGGCCGTAAAAGCTATAGACGTGCCCATTGACTAAGCAATTAGGGATGCAGCAATAATATTGCGCTTCGATCACCTTATGTTGAATACAGTGGTTTGCCTAGCCTGCATCTAATTCCAACAATCGAAGATGTCCATTTGATACTTTTCGAACACAGGGCCTATAGGTGTATCCACTCAACTGGAGAAAGCTTGAAGCTGTTCGTGAATTCATCGTTTCAGAAATATCTGAAAAAACAATTGATACACTTGCTGCTGAGCAAATTTTAGCTTTTGACAAAAAAGCTTCGTCAGACCAAGTGACTAGGTTAGAAATTCGACCGAGTTTTGAGGCAAACCAAGAACATATGAGATCTCTTCCTGCTGACCACTTGGTTCAGAGGAGTCACAGTACTGTTAAATTAGTGGTGTCCTCTGATTTTTTTTTTGAAAGCAAAATCTAGATTTATACTTCCGAATTTCACGTGGCTCTCGGTAAACCCAAGAGCCTGGAGACCAAACAGTACGGATGAGGATTAGTTGATTTGTCTCAGTGAAATGGATGAATATCGACCAACGGAGTTGCGGATAGGGGGGATCTACATAGAGACCCCGTTGGAGAGGCGATAGTTTATTCGGCTGCTACCCCTTTATGATAAGTGTATTCTATGAACCACAAAAGCGGAACGCTTTAGGTCATATAATTTTTGGAAAGTTTCACGATCCAACTTCCCGAAAATGTTTTTTTCCGGAAAAGGCTCATTTGTTAGGGATACACAACACCTGACGCTATTTGGCGTGCAGTCACTCTCAGTAGAGAGCATCCGCAAAAGATGCCGCTCACCCATATTCCCCATGCTGCCCCCGCTCTCTCTGTGGAGGTCCCCGTAGACAAAAATAGTCCATGAGATGGGTCGATACGGTGTATGAACACTAGCTGATAAATATAGTGTTGACGTTCGCTCAGAAAAGTTTGAGATCTCCAAATCACCAAATGTGTAGTCCGTCTACAAGTTCTGAAAAGATCATGTTGATGGCACCGAAGGCTCTCCACTAAGTAAGTGGTAAGGGGAAACATAACTTTCCGGGATGGCATTTGTACACTTATTTCTGCGACGAAGTTACGTGACACGTCTTGGGAAAGAAGAGTATCGTTTTTAGTGATAGTGGGTCACCTCCTGCTGACAATTTTCCACTCAGATAGAGCGCAGTGCATTTGTCCAGTTCATTTATCATGACCTACCTTGGGCAAAAAGCCTTCATAATCAAGCTCAGTTGACAACCCACCATAGGCTGGGGCGTGCCAACGTACACCAAACTTCTTTCTGTCAAAAGTTTGGGTTTTGATACACAGAGACATCATAAGTGGGGACTAGTGTTTTTCGCTCTGAAATCTCCTGTTTTCTGGACTAGAATATTTGTCCTCCAGCCTCGGAAATCGGCACATTCCGTGTTTTTCCGCACGCGACAGCTTCGGCCGAAACTCCTAGGTTTACTGCTCCACAAACTAGTTTCTACTAATTTTCGGAACACTGTGAACCGGCACTTGATAAAGACTTGTTTTGCGCACCCTTTAATACTCAGTCTACAAAGACTACTTCGAAAATACGACCACCTTCAATGGTAGACCAATGGTCCGCATTTCAGAGAACAGCAAAACAGCGTTTGTTACACGCGACGCTAAATTCGTATTAGAGAAACGGTCATTGGATTCAGTAAGAAACGTATTGGAAAAGACGCCAACTGGATGGGCACAGAAACCAAATACTGACTAACTAAATAGTATGTTGCGCAGTAAAGTGTGTTGATCTCCAATAGAGCGAGTGCATTTGAGGCCAGCAAGATGCATTGTCTCCCGTATTGTTTCCAAAAATGTTCAGTCCGCACCACAAACATGAGTACATCGAGAAAACAGTTGCAACCAATTTCTACGTCATAACTATATCCAATTTCACTAGCCAACTTTTGTATTACTGCTGGACTTCATTAAATTTATCCGAAGTGCTTGAACCTGCAGCACAGTCTGTCGAAACATAATTGAGTGAGAGCACTCGCACGCAGTAAAAGCCACTACCTGACCCTGTAGTGTTACAGTTACGATGGTGGCTTTTTATTCCACACTTCTGATTGGCAGTATGCTTCATTTTCTTTGCATGCTGCTGCCAGGGGATGATTCCGACTTTGAAGCTTTTCACTGTTCTCCAAATGTTCTTCCACTAACATCCTCCTTCCATCATATATATATATATATATATATATATATATAAAGTTGAAGCTGGACTCGATTGTCGACCGACGGTATTGAACGTTCCTTAGATGACAAGTTTGTCGTTGCCTAGTGTTATAGGATCAACGAATTCTTGAATATCCACAATAAGTTCAGCACGAAGCTTAAGTCCGCTTCGGGTTCGCTGTACTTCGCAGACTGTGGCGGGATATGGAAAACTGCTGTTGACCGAAAACCAACGGACACAGCTGCCATCTCAAACTATTCATCGGCTCATTCGAAGTCAGTATACGCTAGCATGGTTTTTTAGCATTATCTAGTCTAGTAAGAGGGTGAGGCCAGTCGAACATCCGTGCAAATGAAAGTCAAAAAGACTATAAGAAAGCGGATGCCAATTACGGTTAATTAAGCGGCAACTAATGAGGATATTAGCCCCAGCACGAGGACCCAATAATAGGTGAGTCGGAACAATAGGGGAAACACTGGCAGAGGAAGTCATTTGAATGATGCTGACTACGGTCAGCATGAGGGTAGCATTCCAGGAGGGAAAGATCTTATACTCAGTGTTGTTGCAACCGAAGGATCGCCCCCGATTGATAGGACTTGGTACTGTGTATACAAAATACAATGCGACGAGTGCACGAAGACTCATGTAAGACAAACAGTCAGGGAGCTGCACACCGTAATCGGTGGGCACAAGCACCGCATCAATAAACCACCGAGAAACGAAGATTAATATCAGGTGGTAGGTAAAGATTCAAGAATGGACGGGGCACACACTGGACACTTGATATAAAGTAAAGTCGGAAATGTGGAATTCTTGAGGCGAGGGCTACGGTTCAGGCCACAGCGGTGGAAATCGCCAAGCAACCCGAAATGAATAGAGTAGACGGTGTGGAACTGACGACTTTTTAGATTAGCGGAGTTGACGCGTGACGGCTTGCAGTTATCAAAGCAGTAGGCGTGGTTTAAACTATAAAATCCCGACCGACTAAAATCTTCCCGGTCTCCCTAACACCCAGCTCAACTGTCCTGGCATCTATAACCGGACACCGATCAACATGATGTGCGAACTACACTCAAGAGGAATATCCAGCTAAAACGCTCCAAACCGAAAAAGCACGTCACCAAACCCGATACAGCTTGCTGATACTTACCACCCCCAAACCCAACACGAAACTTTGACTAACTGTAAGCAGTGAGTATGTCTGTTTGTTGGAAGGGAACTCACTAACTGGTTCCCCGTGTGTTTTCAAGTCGATCATCGTCACTTGACCTGACGAAGCTTTTGATAAAAACGAAATGTTACCCAGCAATACATCCATCAATTGTCTACTAAGCCTTGTGAAACGACGGCTTCTCGGTCGTTTCCAAACATTTTCCACCTGACTGAAATCCAGCTAATTCACTTATTTTGCACTATTATTATGGGCAATTCTGAGTCGAATGTGAAGATAAGCACAGCACGATGTTGCTTTCCTCAGTGGTTGTTGATAATTGACTTTGATCGACTCAAGCGAACGACAAATTGAACTCGCCTTGCCTAACAGTATAAGCGTAATAAAAAGCAGCGTGGAATTACGCACAACATCAGATGCATATGTGTACATTGTTGAGGCTTTCTCAGAAACTCCCACAATCCATGATTCCGACATCAAGAGTTCAGCTCCAGCGGTTTTATCCGTCAATTTCGATTTTCCGCGAAAATCCATGAAATTTCCTGCAGTTTAAAAATAATGATCTACTGATTAGAAATCCATCAAAAGTAATTTTACTTGGACCATCCCGGATTGATTGCAAGTACCCAAAGGCTACGAACCTAACATTAGAGCAGTCACGCACGCACACATGCGGGCTGAAAGTTGCTTAAAGCAATTTTTGTTCGATAATAGTTTATTGTCGTGAGTAGTTTATGCACATTCGTATTAGATAATCGATTTCCTTTTCCACTGTTTGATACCTTTTCAATACATCTGCATAGCTACAGGCGCAGTCCCCGAGTTTCCGTCAACCTTATGTTCTAATTGAACCCAAATTGGGCTGATTTCGACAAATACACTCATTTGCAAATCAACTTAGTTTTCACTTGTGACTCAAATGAATCTCTCGTTTATGACTGCGCCTACCTGATGAGCCCTAAGAAGGGCGAAACCGGTCGTGGGCTTCGAAGAATTTTCAGCAACCTTATGAGTAGTGCATTATTTATAGACTAATTTTCGAATCCAAATGACACCTTTTTCTTGATACACACACTGGTAGACGTGTTTGGTTATGGGGAGAGTAAATCTATCCAGGAATTGTTAGCCCAAGACGACCGCACTCCCTAGGCACACACGTTATTCGAATCTCTCGAATGTGGTTGATTTTTACAACAAGAAGGAATCACATCTTGATACATTTCTACGCCAATTTGTTTTTTCGCGGGAGATACCTGAATTTCAGCTGAATCTATCGTTTGTTGTAATCTACAAGTGAATGTGCTACAAAAATGTGGACTCTTGTTTCAGTTGCTACGATAGTTGAGATATTGCAGTATATTTTCCAGAAGGAAAGTCCTCACAAGTTTGCTGAAAACTCCTTGGCAGCTCACGGCTGGTTTAACCCTTCTTGGTGCTTATCATAAACCAGCGATTCAGCTGGAATTCACTTGAGTCCCTCGTGAAAACCAAATTAATGTTAAAATGAGCATATTTAGCAAAGTTCCTACAATTCGGGCCAAGTAGAAGATAAGGATGACGGAAACTCGGGGACTGCACCCACATGTTGAGCCCGAAGAAGCACCGGTGATGGGCTTTCGAGGAGTTTTCAACAACCTTGTGGCCTGATGAAGCTTTTGCGTCAAAAGCGAAACGTTGCCCAATTAAAAACTACCGATTGTTTACCAAGCCCTTCTGAAACCTTGTGAGTAATTTCCTTCAGGAAATAGCCACAGCCTAACCTAAACGGATCGATGAAGTGACGAAGTAGAGGTGGTCTGTTTTTCAAAGCACCTGTTGGTCCTTACAGAAAAATTGGAAACTGCAAAGTAGTGAGCCTGGAATTTGGTGTTTTTATTAATGAACATGATAGCAGTATGTGATTTATGGCGCAGGCATACTAAACTGCACGGCTCAAAAAGTAAATGTCTACCCGATCCTTTTGGAAAGGTCATAAAATGTGAGGATTGACTGTGGATTAATCGTCAGCTTGCCTATGAGCTGGAACAAAAAAACACTTCATGAATGTAGTCGGTTCTCGGGAAGGTTAATCACACGAGGCCATTCGTTACTAACTGGACTCATCCCATCTATTACGTGAAGGATTCCCATTAGCAGATCGTTGATCTCAAGAACATGAGACCGTCGATCACACTCGTGCAACTAGTGAATTTGATCTGAAAGTTGTGCTTCATCCTAACCGACTATCGACTCACTCCTAAGGCCACCAGATTCCAGCTTCTATTCAAGGAACTGTTTGCTTCGTCCCCTCTAAACTGAGCGAGAACGGCGGGAACTCCTCGCTTATCTAAGTTACTTTAGGAACCAGCCACACTCCCTTTGTTAATAGCGCGCTCGTACAGCGAATGCTGATTAGAAGTCTTGCCTCTTCTTAGATGTAAGCTCAGTTCATTCCATGACAGGGTGCATGGAGTTCAAGAGTGTCTGTTATGCACAGATGTGTGAGCTGATACGCACATTAACTGTTCGTGTTCTCAGGAAAATGAGCTTCACCCTCTGACAGAGTTTGAACTCGCACCTGGTTGTCCCACTTACTTGACTATTTCATTGTAAGTTTCCTGCGACCCCGTACTTGTGAATAGGGGGCTCTAAGACGTATCAAAACATATCCGTTATAAGTTTCAGTCGGTCGTCATAGCGCATGTTCTTGTGTGCTTTCAAGCGGTGTTGCCAAGCTACAGTCTGTCACTTATTGTATCATCATAGACGGTTAATGACTAGACACCGTGTGCAGTAAAAGTGTATCCACACGCTTTTGAAGCGTAAAAACTCCAGGAACACCCGAGTTCCTATGCTCAACTCTGAAGCCCTAGGTCTGAATAAGTCCAGAAAAACCGTTAATGAATGACCTGAATGAAATGACGGGTGACTCGGAAAGAAGGTATCAGTACCAGTACTGATTGGATGGACAAAATTTACTCCTTCTACGGAGCATCAGTTAATGTGTATCTCTTTGGGTTTGGGGCCCTAAAAGAGCATTCCGATGTGTATGCCTGACCGAAATCCTTTTGTGGAATAAGCTCACTGCCCACTTTCTGCACATCAGTTTTTTTGCGCATCAAGTAATCACCGGTTTTTGGTGAAATTCGGATGGCTCACGAAGGACAGGTTTTCAGGAGACGCCAACAATTTTAAGAGGGTTATTACTCAAAGTCCAGAAGATATAGGTGTATGAAGTCCAGCAATCAAGTACAATGAATTCGGTAGTATAACGCTGAACATGTCGACTAAACGCTCTGTCTTGCCAGTAGATTGTGGATGACAAGTCGGCGAAATTGTAAACCGGAATGCGGACGGAAGCAAACAGTTCAAATAGTTTGGAAATCAGAATTTCATGAATAAACGAATGTATGTCCAAGTATGTTACTTCACTGATTTGACCAGCAGGATTAACATGAATGTATGGACAAGGATAATGTGTTTGTGGACAAGGCGCAGATAATTTGCTCTGCAGGTGCTTGACAACTATATGCAACCACTGCAATAGTGAATTGGCACTTCCAACCCTGTTAGCCATCCAAGACGAGACAAAGGTCCAACTTCACCAGAGTACTTCTACTGCCCGGAAATCAAGCGTATTTACAGTTGATCCAAATACACGCATAAATACATACTCTCAGAATAACGTGTAGAGTGAAAACGAAAGTGTGGATCAAGCATAATTCGAACACATCGCGGCCACGTCCAGCTGGGCATGTGCTCTTTAAAGGTCCTCTGGTTCGGTTTTGTGAACCTAGCTCCTTCCAGCAGTGTCATTGTTATGCTCCAACAATTGCTCTTCGACTAAATTATCGTCATTAAAAGCGCAGTCCGCTAGATCTACTCCTTTCTCACAAAGCAACTAGAGCGCTGTCTTCCTGATATCCGTCCTCTAGAGACCGTCTTCCGAAATAAATTAATGACTACATGGAGATGAATCCCATGCAGGCACACTTGGAATGATTCGTCAATTTTATTGTATCAGGCCTCTGAAGCGGACGTTTTCGGACGCTCTCTTACATGAAATCTAGAACCAGTCTTTCGAACCTACATCTAGCATTCTATGTTGGCACTCAAGGAGACTGTCCCGCATCAATTGATGTTGTTCCATCAGTCCATCAAGCTAATCACACCACACATAGAGAACGTAGGAAGCCCTTCGAGCATTTTGTCTGCTTTTGTAGGAGCAGGGAAAATTTCGCCTCACGGTTCCATGAAAGCATTACTTCCACGCTGTTCCCCTCTAAGTAATTCATCTGATATAGGTAAGGGAACTTTACTTCTTCACCGAAAGAAAAGCGGTTGCTAGATTCTCATTCTGCTTCTCAAAAGGGGCTATTTCTCAAATGAGGGACCTATGAAAAAGCTTTTCTAACCTTTAATTTCTGAGTATGGACGATGTTTTCTTACCCGAAAGCAGTGAGTTCCGGAACTTTACGTTGGCCTGAATCAGAAAGCTTCTGATTGGCTTTAGAAGATATACAATAGCCATACGCGACTGGCGTTGACACGACAACCGATTGTGCGTCAGTCAGCTAAATGACTGGACATCGGGTTGGCAACTGTTAAGGAAAACATGTTACAAGGATTATGGCTGATAATATCCCAGTCGGGTATAGTTTTGCTCCTTCAAGTACACTAAGTTCACCTTATCCACATTCCGCATTACTTGTGTCACAATGCTTTTTGCTTCTATCTATCACATGCAACACCTCCCCCATCAACTTTAGTTTTGCACTCCAGCCTGGAACGTCTTGACCGTTAGGGATCACCATCCTGTTTGCTGACATCACAAAACCTCCAAGCTCAGTTGGTTGGCCACTCAAACTGCCCAACTTGGGCATAGTGAGTTGGTTCAACATTTTGTTACCACCACGTTGAGCTATCTACCTCCAAATATGAAATTACGTGGTTCTGAAATGGTTGTTGGTAAGACAAGCCTGAACAGAACGGGAACAAGTGCGGAAGCGCTACCTACCAGTCACGTTATTTGAGAAGAAGAAAAGCACAACTATTTTCTTCCTGGTGAGTCCTGCCCAAACCCTGAATTTTGTACTTCCTTGGACGTGACGTTGATTGGACCTGGCCAAAAAGTGGAAAACCCTCGCGTCAGTAAATAAGAAGATATGTCCATGTCCACCTCTGCACGAGCCAAAGCAGCAAGTAGCCTTTTCGGATCGCCAAAGAGTAGACACTGTGACTGCAGTTTGTCAAAGTGAAGATATCCACTTTCCTTCAAAACTTTTTCAACGGTATAAAGCGGGATGCGGCACTGGGCGGGAAACATCCATATACTGCAATCGCCCACTCCAATGGAAACCGCGTAGGCCCATATGCAAGGACTGTCGGTCCACACATGCTCCCAGTCTCAGCAAGTCTTGACATGATACCATTCGAACAACAGCACTGAAGGCGTTAAATCGTCTCGAAGCAACCTGTGCATTGTATCCACACTCGCGGTAGAGCAGGCAGTACTCAGATGTTGATCGATTGCTTCAGTCGATTGATTCAGCGCGAATGGTTGAAGGCATCCAAGCCGCCTGCTTTCCTTCCGTTGCTGTGGCAATGGACTAGACACCACACATGTCGCGCTACACTGACATGCTTCCATCAATGTCCAGTCAGTTTTGAGGGGTTGGAAGTTTTCCCCGAGGTCTAGCTACCTTACATACGTCGATCTCAGTGAGTGGGCCAAATCCACGGTCGGCCGGTTTAGTCAAGTGAGTGCACATACTCGTAAATGTGGAGAGAAAATGAAGTGAGTTATTTTGCACCGAACGCACCTAGCTGAGTGTTTTGGTCAAGGGAAAGCACCGACTGGGTGTCCTGACTACTGAGTGAAACGCACGAGTTTAGTAGAAGGGCACACCTTACAAACGATCAGTCAGTTACCATGTATTTATTATGGTACCGTTTTGCTGGTCATTTCTAGCGATTCAGACCATGCAGATATGTCTATTACAACAAGCTGTACTACTGACTGCAATGCCCTTAAATTGGAACCAAAATGCACCAGTGGAGGGCTTCCTGTGTTGCAAACTCGATACACCTGAGGGTATAGAAGTGCTACATAAATGAATGTGGAAAGCAATCAATCAAGTTAACAGGAGAGTCATTTGCCGTTGGGACTCGCTAAATCACGTGTTGACGTGTTGACGTACTGCTGAGTTTGTGACGAAAATATAGTCTCTGAAGCGGTCTACTGCATCATGAAGTTTGCTGCCCTTATAGTATTCGGCATACCATTGAAAATTATTTAAAGAAACACAGTCACTTGATGCAACACCTCTCCTTGCACAGTGGTTTGCTCAGTGACGGCCAGCGCCCTAGCGTAGCAGAGTTAGGCTCCTGCTCACCTTTACTCCACCATGCCTAAACCGGCTGGTGGGTATCAACAGGCTTCTACGTGTTTGCCGGCGATCTTATTCCCTCGAATTAACATCGGCATCACTGGCTTGCGCGTGTCACCACATTCGGCTCCGCAAAAACCCACTGTGGTTTACCCAGTATGTGCACGCACCCAGTTAACTAACAGAATGTTTCGGATGCCAGTCAGCTGTTTCTGCGTCGCCGGAAGCGCTTGCTCCCAAGGAGACCAACCGCTTACAAGGATAATAATCAGGTGCCAATTGTTGTATCATACATACATACAGATAGACATACAGACAGACATAAAATCAGTTTCTAAATCAATTAATGGACTGTGCTTATTTTGCAGACAACCACTTCAGTCGTTGCAGCTTGATCACTGCTAGTAGGGGAACTAGGTAGATGGTGAATACTAAGTGGAAATCACCCCGCACGCCTCCATAGCTCAGTGGATAGAGCACTGGTCTAGTAAACCAGGGGTCGGGAGTTCGATCCTCCCTGGAGGCACCAGGTTTTTGGGAGATCAGATGTCATTATTGAGGAGCAACCAATGTTGTCGTTCGGTGTTCGTTGGTACGGTGAGATAGTCTATGTCGAGTGGTTGGGA